>CANXYI010189006.1:0-13494 GCA_948208565.1 Hura crepitans
TCTTTATCATACATCCATTAAATCCCATTAACTACTTCTATTATCTCATTATCAATCACATCCCAAGTCATATATATATCACACATCATGCATATTTATCATACTACTGCTCATACTTCATATCCACTAGGTATCACAAGCATTCATAATATTTAAACATTTATGGGAATACTTAAGTGACAAAATATTACGAGTTTTAAAGTTTTTTACAAACAGTTGCTACTTATACACATATCCTAATACATTCTACCCTATTTTTCATATATGTATAATAGAATGCCTAGGTTCTATGGTGTGTATGCAAAAAAAGAGTCTAATAATGTTTGTGCTAGTCAGTCTCTTTTCTTCTCTATAGCACTTAGATTGACACAAAGAACAATTTCATTGAGGATATGAATCCTTAGTTGATGCTCCTAACTTAGACAACTTTAATTGATTGCCTTAGTTATGAGATTCAATAGGGAAAATCAAAAAATACAAAGTTAAGAATATTATTAAATACAATTCACTTGAATATCTATCTAGCAAAATATCTCTCATACCAATAGTCATATACATGTACATACACATACACATTTAAATATACATAGATACATATATGAATGTATGTGTGTGTGTCTGTGTGAGTGTGTGAGTGTGTGCACATACCATTTGTTCTATATGAAAACAATCTGCATATATACAAATTATATCATGAAATTTAGAATCCAGTTTATTTATTAACCCTTTTTTTGTCAATTTTGTAATTTAGGCTTATTTCTTCTAAGACATGAGTTGGATGCTTAGATATAAGGATACATGCAGCAATACCTTTAAACTACTATCTTGGTAGTACTCAAAGGTATTAGAAGCAGCACCAGCACTGATCGATGGTGTGAAATATATAATGATAGCCAAATCTATGGAAAATTGCAGATATGTTAATGCTTTTATTTGGCATGCCACACTATCTTGTAGGCATCTATACATCCTAGGTAGAAATGGGTTCATATGTCTTATTGTCAATTTTCTTATTTTTTGTTTATGTATGTGTAGTACTTTACATGTACACATTTTATAGGCATATCTTCAACCATGCCACAAAATCACATGAGTCCTAAAGGCTTACATTCTAAAATATAACATTATCAAATTTTCATTTCCATAAAGTTACTTATTTTAAATGCCATAACTTTAAATACCCAAATACACACATGTATGTACAATTATGTAAGGGTAATTATGTACTTATTCTGGCTTGCCATAACTTCCTTGTTTAACTCAAATTAGGTAGTTATTATGGCATTTGCACATTCTTGACACAAGATATCATAAAGATTACTTTTCTAGCTATACATGAGATGTCACTAAACCAAATCAACCATACTTAGTCATATCACACATGTCTCAGCCAAAGATCAATTTGCATATAGCAAACTTAATCTTTACATTTCTCATTGAAAAACATGCTTATTTGGAAAATATACAACAAGCATATACATAAAATCATAGTTTTTATATAATCCCATGTTTACATACATTTTGGCTAACCATTGAATTATCAAGAATGTGAAATAAAAACTCATGCATACAACACCATTAACCACATAACACCTAGGCGAGCATCTAACCATACTTTAAGTATGACATTAACTAAAGGCTCTTTTAATCTTACAAGTTAAAGATTTTGGCTAATATTATTTCTCACATAAGGTCTTATTCAAATTTCATCCAAGAAAATCTTGTGTCTTAATTTTGTCTTTGAACTCATGATACACCTTAAACATAAAGAACCAATAAGTTACTTTAGGTTTCCTATGCTCCTATGTTTTGGCCATACCTAATGTTATATAATTTACTTCTTTTTTCTTAACAATTAACTAGACATTTACACATAATTTAATGCCAATTAAACTTTCCATAGTTCATTTTTATGAAATAATAACATTTAAATAAACTCTAACATATCAAAATCTTAGAAAAATCAAAGAAATTTGCTAAGTTAGGAAGCACTAACCTTGAATCAAAGCTCTTAAAACACCTTTATTTTTATCATTTTAACCCTCTCCCTTCAAGCTTCAAAGGTTTTTGCCATGAAAGGAATCTCACCATCCAAACACATTCAAGCTTTACAAAATGAATAAAACATTATCATAGTGGTGTTATTTGACTACAATTACAACCCATTAAATTCCTTGCCAATGGCATTTAGGAAAGGTGAGAAAAAGAGTTCATGTTACCTACCCCAAACACTTACCCCACTTTAAAAATCTTTTTTTCCTCAAATTAATCCATCACCTATGTTACACTTCAGTTCATTGGTGTTTCAATGGCAAGAAATTAAAGTTTACTTAGTGATTGTAGGAATAAAAATTGGGGATAACCTTAGAGGAGATGTCAGCCAAGATGAGAGGTAAGGATAAACACTATTATCTAATTTCCCTATTTATACTAAAATTCAATGGTTTTATTCCTTATCTTAGCCATCCCTATGAATCCCATATTTTGACCATTCAAATCATGATTTAGTAGCCTTAATCATAATTAATTAGCTTAGCTAATATTCCCATTTAATCTTGACACTATTCACTATTTTATCTTATTGTTTACTTGTTACCTGCATTTTATTTTTGGTTTTTTGTCCCTAAAATTACCTTATTTATTTTTCACATTTTAACCTCATTTATTTATGAATTATACTTTTCAAAAATCTAATTTTTACTATTCATATCTTGAGTGGGCTCCAAAGCACTATTTATGCCCTGAAAAGTACTATTCATGAATTAAAAATTTTTGGGTCATTACATTTGATCTTACAAGTTGTGAGCATAAAGAATGCTTAAGGTTAATTAGTGGATGTTTATTTGGGAAACAAGTATATTAGAAACTCGACATAAGATCATTCATATAGATAAATAATGTATGTTAATGAATAAGGATCTCATCATGTTTAGTTATGCAAGTATCCCTAGACTACATGTCATTAATTTTCTTAAGAATTAAGTGCAATGCTTTGGCTCTTATGCTTTTACTTTGCTAGTGTAAGTATAACACAATGTACTTGAAGGTAGTTGAGCAATCAATAAAGGATTTATCATGCCCTAACATTTGATCCAATTTTTAATAAAGATAGAATGGGAATTAGAAGAAAATGGAAATAAAATTGATGTACAGATTGAGGAGAGTCGATTGGTGTGAATAACAGAGTGAAGAATAGCTAAAGAGCATAGTGGTAATTTTATTGAAAGGTACAGGGCAAAATGGGAATTTCACAATTCATGGCTCAAAAGATGGGAGAGAAATATGGGAATAATAAATGAATGACAAATGGCAAGGTAATTGCGACACCCTCTACTAGATTCCTGAGGAAGGCTAGTAGGTAATACACTCTCACTAGGTCACCTATCCTGAAATTGCTCCAGGCTCGCGCTCTTTAACACTTACTGATTCTTTTTATTATCTATGTAGATATTGCCTAGATTCTTATATATCACTTAGATATTGCTCTTTAAGATATAATTAAGCTATAAATCTATCAAATAGCTAAATTTATGTTTTACAATAATTTAGGCAACACAATAGCTATCCCAGTGACAATTTGAAAATTTTGACTTGTGAAAGGCACCCCTAATAACCTCACTTCATCTCCTATCACCCTTTTGAACCTTTTAGTCCTCTATTATCCTTAATATATATCATCAATAGATAATAAATTAGTAGATAAGGCCTTAATCCCAAGAACATCAGACTTAAAAAGGATATTTAACCATTCAGATCCATAAGTTTGTTTATATACATCACATGTTTAACTTAAAAATCACAAACACTAGTAGCATCTAAGCTTATTGGGCCTATAAACTACAATATTTACATGAGTGCTTACTAAACCATTAATATACAATATACAATACCCTTCAATGCCTCTACTACTACACTGCATAAAACTTGTAGTTGGATTACTACTTGCTGCTACTTGCACAACAAAACATTGGTACGCTGAGTATGAAACTCAATGGTGAATTAAAATAATAAAAACATGATAATGCCAACACATAGATGAACTAAACATGTCATGGATGCATAAATGCAATACATTTAATCTATATAGTAAAAATAATATTATTTTATTAACAAGTCTCATGATTCAGTTAATTATAATTATGCCACTACTACACTATCATTAACCATTGTGTTATTGTTAATTGTCATTAGGTGAAATATTTAATTTCTCAAATAGGTTTGACTAGATAGACTACACTTTCAGACACTAGACTAAGAAAGAACTTAAATTGTGTAGTGCCTTGCATTTTAGACCTTGGGCTCCATACTAGCCCTAATACAGTGGCCCATCTTATGGACCTGGCTGCTGCACTAGCTTAGCCTGATGAACAGACAACAATATCAATAACATAGTGCAATGGCCCATCTTATGGACCTCAACTGCTGCACCAACCTGGTTTAATAAATAGAAAATTATCATCATTAAAACATAGTACAGTGATCCATCTTGTGGGCTTTGATCACTGCACTAGCTTGATATGATAAATAGACAAAATATCTAGCAGCTGCAAATCCCTAATTGACTGATTAACCCATCTAGTAGTGTCTAACTAATGGGCTAACTGTCTCTTATTTATGTTTATTTTATTAATAATCATTATTTTAAAATATTTAAAACCCATTAATAGATAATTATTATTTAATTTCTATAGTTCAATTTTACCCAAACAATTACAAGTTAGTTTTCTTATTAGACAGTTATCGGTCTAATTTTTAGAACAATAGTTTAGGTCTTTTACCTAGGCATTCATAAGTCCTTTTTAGACTTAGTGTTATGTCATAATTCAAGTGCTATTATATATCCATTCTAAGTCCCAAGTAAGTGCCATTCTTGTATGTACATTTTACAAGACATTTATAGGCCAATTCAATTTTTTTTAGTACACCATTACGGGTAATTTTCCATTATTTACTAAGAGCTTTCCTAAGCCAATTCAAGCCATATTGACATGCCATCCTAGGCCACAATTACATTTCATTCCATTCAATTTAATAAGGTAACCACAATGGACTCACATTGCCATTAAAATCAAGTATACAAGGTGTCCACATTTCATGTCCCATTCTATGGCATTTTAGGTCACATTTTAGGCCACTTTTATTCATGGCTTGCAAGTCAATTTTCAAGCCATTTTTCACACCATTTCTTAACCACTTTTTCTTATATTAATTTATCATACCATATACGATGTTTCCATGCATGATTACAAATATTCCATACTAATCTAATACCATACATCACATGCTTATGATATGATCCTATTCATGCATATAACATATCATAACATACCATACTTACCATACCACACTATGGCATACATTCCTCTCAACTAATGCTTGTCCATAATCATACAAAAGCATTTTCAAAATTTCCTAACACATACATGTCATATACCATAATCCTAGTATGCACACACATCCATACATAACATACCACACATGCCATGCCATGACACACGCACACATGGCATTGCCACATAATGTAACCCACATGTACATACATTATTTCATTAAGTTCACTATATACACACCTATTTTCAAGCCAACCATAATATTTCCCATCACATACACCATACATACATATCACACACACCACTTATATGCTAAGAACTATATCTACACGTCTTATCCATAACAAGTTCATTACTATATCTATATTTCTTCACCAATTCTATCATACACACACATTACTTACATGCCAACATGTCAATTTTGATCATATGCACCATATACATATGACATATCAATTAACCCCATGCCATGACTCTAAGCCACACCTCTTAGCCAAATTGTGTTCATCATCATACTATAGAGATAATGTATTTTTATTGAGGATGAGAGTGGTTAGTGAAGTCACTACTTGGCCTTTCCACTAGGACTTTTGATCTTCTATACTAGAAAGGTTTAGAATTTAGAACTTATTTATGCCCTTATTATTTGCCTTCTTATCTATTGTAACATTTATTAATCTATATCAAACATGCATGGATTATATTTAAGCATCCATATCACCTTTACATGTATAAGAAGTAAATTATAGAATTTAAAAGAATATGACAAGTATATTATACATCCGTATGACGGGGGTTATTAATTATGGCTTAACCTGACAATTACCTGTAATTTTGTTGGAATTGGTGGTAATTTCCTGACTCCTATCTCTAAGAGATTGGTCATGTTAAAATAAATTTTTAATGTGAATTTTGATTAAAGAAAACATAAAACCATTTTATTAAAAAAACACCAATTGATTAGATAAGAAAACCATTTTAATGTAAAGTTTTGGTTTAACCGTGTAAAATGAGTTATTTACTACATATTACATCCCAAAATAAATCAAAAGATGTAATAAGTACAAAACCAAAAGAAATAAAGTAAAGCAATTAGATGGTCTTGTCTATATGATGCTAGGTTATACGGACTCTATGAGGCTCCAGCATATGTATGTGCAAACTAATACTTATGAAGGATATTATGTCTATCTGGACCTCCACTCTAGTGAGGAAGATTGCTTACATACAACTCAATGGAAAAGATTTAATGATACTAGATAAAGTATTTATATAAAATATAAAGAAAACAAGAAGTAAATACATGTATATGATAATATTGGAAATCAAAGACTATGTTCGTGTGGACTACATTCATTATAAGAGAGGCTTAAAGATAGAATATAAAAGAATGAAATAAGATCATCTGTATATGCTGCTTTCCTTATGAGAGGGAATTCATGCAGGCTATATAATAATGTTGACATATTAACATCTATTTTAATGAATGAGATAATTTACGCAACATGCTAAAATCATAGAATAATATCAACATGGTATATAAGATACATTAAAGCATTACACGTAAGGCACTTAAAATACTATTACTGAATATAAGTCCATGCGAACAACATATCATACACATGTTAAGAAAGTAAGTCCGTGCAAACATTATTACATTTACACATAAGTCTATACAATTAAGTCAAAGATAACAAAATGATTATGGAGTAACTACAATTAATTATACACCATAAAATAACTTAAAATCATTACCTACTCCTATGATCAAAGTTGGAATTACATAGAATCACATCACTTGTGATCAATCTTTAGAGATCATAGGTTAATGAAACAATATCAATATATTTAGAAGAGACCTTAGATATTACCTTTTGAATAAAATCTTGAAGCAATAGCACAAAAGTGTAAGAGTCTAGAAAGAATTATTTTAAAATAAGGCTAATTGGCTTAGTAAAGTGAATCCTTTTTGGAGTCCTCTTCTAGACTCATAAATGGGTTTATTTACCATTATTAATTTTTTTAGCCTGCCACCTCTCATACAAAAGAAAGGTATTTATAGCCTTAGGTTTTAAGGGTTTCCCATCTAAAAGAGGTAGAATCCTAATAAGAATAGGATTCATAGTCTAAATAGGAAAATCCCACTTTTGGAAGATTTTACATCAGCAAGTTCGTGTAAACTTATACAACTTAGTCCTTGTAGACCGAGGTTGTATACTTTCCATAAGTCTATAGGCTTTGGGCTAGGTTTGATTTAGTCCATACGAACATGAACTTGGACCATGTCTGAGGAGACCTTAGGCCTTAGGCTTGGTAGAAATGATTATGCTAGTACAAACCTAGGTAGATGTTATCTGCATGGACCCTAAAATAAGTACATGCAAACATGCTTCCTAAGGGCTTGTGCCATTGCTTAAAAGCTTATCTTTAGTGATTATCATAGGTTAAAAAGGTGAGGTGTCTATAGTTGCCCCTACTTTGATGTGTGTTGTGGAATGGTAAAATAACAGTATATTCCAAAGTATATGAGTAAGAAATAATTATCTAAAGTGAGGCTATATCGAGTTTATTTTTTCCTTTAGAATACAAATACCTAAGGTTGTTTGATTGATGAGGTTTAACCGGATGAAATATATTTTTATCTGACCAAAGGTTACTTGACCGATAAGGTTTAGTCGAGTGAAAAGATATTTTTAGATTAAAAAGAATTTCAGATGGGCTTGTTAAGCTAAATCAAAAACAATTTTGGATTGGCTTGTTAGGCTGAAACCAAAAGAAATATGGATTGATAACATTGGATTGAATATAGAGTTGAATCCTAGAAAAATTGGATTGGACATAGAGTCAAATATGAGAGAATTTAAGTCCTACAAAAGAGAATGTGATAGGAATTAATATTAGTTTGATATAGCAAATTTTTGTGATACATGCCTAGTTTTTTATGTATCTTTAACCAATTTATAGTGATAACATTGTTGTGAGTAACTTGAGTCCATGTGAACATATTACACAAAAGCTCATGTGGATAGTGATTAAGTTAAGTTCATGTGAACTATGATAAAAAGAGGTTGCTGTTGACGTTTCTATAGTTTGTTCGTGTGGACCTATCAATAGATCGATAATTGTTCATCTTTCTCTTCTCTTATTCATTTTTTTATTCTTTTATTTTTTTATTTTCTCTTAAGAAAACTCAAGCAAAATGGTGACTCATTACTTCGGTGAATGCCCCTCGACTTTCTCTGACAAAATTATTTCTTAAGAAGAATCTCTAAAGACATTTCATCTTTTGGTAAGCACAGAATCTCCGATTTCTTCTTCTCCACTAATGGAAGACATTCAATGATAGTTTTGAAGGGTTTCATACCCTCTATGGTGGTCAACCACCCTCGGAGTGATGCTCTATTGAATGGGATTACATTCGGTGACAAACTCTGATTTTGGTAGATTTGGCCCACATTTCTTATTCTGAAGTATGCCCCTAGGTACATTTTCTTACTTTGTGTACTTTATTTATGATTATGCTACCTTTTTCTTTATCTTTTTGGCTTTGTTTGGATTCTCTAGTTCGATAGTTTTATGTGGACTTATTTGCCTAGGGTGGACTAGGTCCGGGTGAACCATTTCTTTAGTTTCTAATTTTAGTGTAGTTAGCTTGGGATTTTAGGATTTTCTACATGTGGTAGCTTGAGAGGTTCATGCAGACCTTTTAGAAGATGTATGTAGTCTCTGTGGACTTGTCTTTACCTATGCATGTTATTTGTATGGACTTGTTAAATGTTTATCCTCTGTGTACTCTGGCTGTTTATAGTCCATGTAGAGCTACTGTGTCCTACTTGCTTGTTGTCTGTGCAAACTTCTTCGTTGTATCTTTAGTAAGTGTGGACATTGGTCTTATTTATATGTTTACTCTTTTGTGCAGACACACCTTATATGTGGAGGCACTCTTTTTGGGCCATAACAATGGTACTCTACTCTACCTATGCTGATAAAAAATAGGGTGAGTATGACTTGATTTCAGACATTTTTGGATCACCTAGTTGGTGGAGACTTTCATTAACACTTATAAGCTCTTATAGCTCTATTGAATAGATGGATGGACCCAACACATACATTCCATTTATCATTTGGTGAGCTAGCCATAATGCCTTTCGACTGGGCTTTTATCATCAGAGTGCCAAGCATTGGGTGAGCCATTGCCTTTGTTGCCTGCTGCTGCTATCCCTTTCTTCAACTTTAGGAGGTGAGAGAGTTATTGAGTTTTTTCCTCTTGGATCACTCTGGGAGCATCTGATACACTAACTTGCATGAGAGATGGATATATGTAACTCCATCGAGTTAGTCCGTGATGGATCAATACAAGTGATGCTTCCTCCTTTACTTGTTGGGCATAACAATGTTTACCAATGCCAATAACAGTGTGAGTTAGAGCTTCCTTCCTATCCTAGACCAAGTGGAGAATATTGGTTTTTAGAACTGGTGTTGTTCTTCTCTTGATTGGGTCTTATGGAGGTTAGAAATTGTTGCTCGCACTAAGAAGAGTAATTGATTTGTTTAGGGATTTATGTTTGGTGTTATTGTAAGCTATTTATTTTCATCGTCTTCTACTTCATATGATCTTTTATGGTTTTAACCTTATGCCTTTACATTTGTAAGTCTGGGCATATAAGTTGTATTTACTACGTTGCCCTTTTGAACATAACATACCTCGTCAATACCCAGTTATGGACAAATGGTTCAACCCTCTTTGAGACCTTGGAATGCATCTTCTTTAATGTAACACCATCCATATCTCAACTCTAGGACTTGGCCTGATGTAAGTATTTAGGTGATTATAACTAACACTTACCTTTATAGGCTGACTTGGCATTATAGGTTTTCACACTTGAAGATATGTTAGATTTCCTATGTTTTACTTGAGAATTTTCCTCTTAAAGGATGTTGCTGAGCACTCCAGAGGCTTACTCATGATTTTTGGGAGAGAGAATTATAGGTTGGCACATAAGGCTAAGTGCACGACATGTCTTCCAAAGTCTTCCTTATTTGATGTTATTCGGGAGATATGTTGATGGTCTGGAGTTTACGTGGTGCATAACTGCTGGTATTCCAGAGAGCACACTAGTGAAGCACAATGGAGAGAGTTACCTCTCTTAGGTATCTACTCATCTACTACCTCGAGTTCCTTATACCTCGGGACCTCCTCCTTCTTAGGTAGATTGCTTAGTCTTTTGTTCTTTTACTTTTGAAAACATATTTTAACTGTGTGCTATGTTGCAGCCTACCACCACCTTTTCCAATGTTGGACCTTTTTTGGGAAGGAAAAAGGCAAGAACTATTCCTAGTTGTCCTAGTTCTCGTTTTTCACCTCCTCTTACTCATACTACTAGGAGTAGAGCTTCTACTTTGCCTGCTGGTCAGTCATCACATCCTAATAAAGTTGTGGGCACATTGACTGACATACCAGAGTTGAGCTATATGCACTATGGTATGGATGGAGAGCTATCCTTTACTCATCTTTGTATTGAGGACAACTAACCAGTTACCTTTGAGCTAGAGAACACCACACTAGTATGATACTTTTTACATGTGAATTGTGTTATTTTTGACTTGATGTGACACTTTTATTTTGATTTGGATAGGTAAAAAGAGCACCGATAGAGGGGATCACTCGTGTGGTAGAGGATTTCAGAAAGGCCATGATTGATAAGACTTGAGTCCTTTTGGTAAGCAATTGCCTATAATACTTAGTTAATGCAAATATGTATGTATACATGTATGTTATACATCGATTCTTCCCTCTTTTGTAGAGTAAGCTATAAAAGAGGGTTGCTGCTCTTTATATGACTGGAAAGAAATTGAGAGCCTTGAAGATTTCTGAAAAATTGGTGGTCTTGACTGATGATGAGGATATTAAGGATGAGGATGATGTTATAGAGTAGAATAGATGGTAGTCTTTATTTTTCTATTATGTATAGGGCTAAATTTTGTATATATAAACATAGACAATCTTTTATTTTGAATGTAATTTTTTCATCTTTAGATATAACTATTTGATAACTAGTGTCACTTCCCATAATTGAACAACAATTTATCAAATGAGTGCCTTTTGTAAGAAGACATGTTTGGAGATGCTTGATAATTTTAGGTCTATGTGGATATGGTATACGAAGGTCTGTGTAGACAATCTTTTTAATTGGCAAGAAGCATTATTGTAGACCTATCTTAATTAGTTCGTGTGGACCATGATGTTAACTATAGATGTTTTGAGATTCGTGCAGACTTCCTCGCATGTTTTGGATTCCTTATCTTAATAAGAAAAGGAATGGTGAGATTTGGGGTCTATAAATATTTCCCTTCTCCATTATTTATGCCTTACTTCACCATGTCTCTCTCTTTTTAATCAACAATTGTATAAAATTTTGGAATCAAAGACTTCTTGGACTTCAAATACCTTTGCTCACTTTCTTGCCTTTAGATTATTGAAAAAAAGTGAGGGTTGACCATAACTTTTTGAATGCCGCTGTGCAATACTAGGATCCCATTTTTCATGTGTTCATTTTCTATCACTAAAAAGTCACCCTAACTGTGGAAGAATTTGCTACTATTTTTAACTATAAATTTATTCCAAATGATCCGTTGGCTCTTCCTTCTTTTAAGGAGCATTATCCTATGGATGTTATCCTTACTTTAGGTACTTCTCCTTCTATGGCTTAGAAAATAATTCTAGGTGTAGGCCCTATCTCATTGTAAACAATTTTAGATTTTGCTCAATAATTCCTATCAACTCTATGGAATAAACAAAGTGCATGCTATTATATGTCCTTGGTAATTGGTTGGTAGTTACTTTCAAAGATGAGCTTTTTGATTTCAAGGTTTTTTAACTTTTGATTGAAATATGTTCTGGCTGTAATCCTTTTAGTGTCTTTCTAGCTAAAACCCTTCAAGGACTAGATGCTTTAAAGAGTGGGGACATTGACTTCCTAGCTAGAAGCCCACTTTTGTTATAAGTATCATTAGAGAGCTTTTGTGGCTTTTGCTTCTAGCTTTTATTTTCATTTTAACACTAACTCTTGCCTAGTATGCCCATAAGAGTTTTCACACTAATAGGTTTGCCTACTTTTTGTTTAGGTGGTCCTTTTTAGATTTTCTAAGCTAAAAACTCTTCTTTTTTTTCTTTATTTTTTAATTTTTAGATTTGGTTGTAGGAAAAAATAGGGATACTTATACCTCCTCTTGAAAAGCTTTAGGTGAAACATTCTCTGATTCATCATTGTGAAAAGAGGCTTGAGAAGAGATTTGATACTTATGATCAATAGACTGAATGGTTCAGTACTGTTGTTGCAATTTGATAGAGATGTCCTTAGTAGAAGATCACCCATTTTTCTTTATCTTGTCATTTAGGCTGTGTTCTCTTGATAAGATTGAGACATGCTTCATTTTACATCCCTTCTTAGATTTAACAATAATTTGGTCTATTGTAAAGAATCCCTTCTAAACCTTTAGGACTTTGAAGTGGACTTTCAACTCAGCACTTCTTGCAGTCTTTTCTCAACTTGTGGAAGCATTATGCTATATAGAGAGATGTGTCTAATCATGCAACTAACAACAACATAAATAAAAGTAATGATTATAGAGAATGGATTCTAAGTATATTTAGCGACAATAGGACATTAGTAGTAAAGAGAAAATATAGGGATAAAACTTCTATGCTTAAAAAGAAAAGATGTATTTAGACTTTTCTTAAAGTTTAGTTACCTGTATAATGTTTCTGAATAAATGGAAGCTTGCATATCAATAATCATTAATAAAACATTCTTGCTATTAATTGCATTTGAAACTAAACTGCTTAATCTTGGCAAATATTAATTTCCCATTAATGATACTGTCATTACCAATTAGCCTTGAAAAGGTTTTCTTGATTAGACATTTTTTCTCATATCCCCTAACTTTTTCATGAAGTACCTGATAGCTTTTCACCTCATCAAGGTGTCCTAACTTTTGCCTAAACTACCTTGTTTGGGTTTTTAACCTCGTGGACTATTCTTATATATATATATATATATATATATATATATATATATACATGCACACACACACACATACACACTCTTTTAGCTTATACATGTTGAGAGGTTTAGAGAATTTGTTGCCTTCCAAGTTTGAGATC
>CANXYI010189045.1:0-10963 GCA_948208565.1 Hura crepitans
GAATGATCATGTCTAGAGACGAATTAGTGATGAAGACCATGCTAAATAAGGCCCTTTAAGATATAGAGAAAAGGATGATGGCTGCCATAACCAATACACTGTCAAGTATGAATGCCCAGCAAGAAGAGGGCTAAACTTCTATTGCTGACAATAGCAAGAAAGAGATGGTTGATGACTAAGTTTTTGATGAAGAAATACCACTTGTTAAGCCTAGCTATAATAAAGTTCCACCACCCAAGTATGATAAAGAATATCTTATCAAATAACTAAATGAAAAGTTAGAGGCCATGAGTCATTTAGTGACTGGGGGCAAAGACATCAACCTAAAAGACATCAGCCTGAAGCCTGATTATGCCATGCCTCACAAATTCAAGATGCCAAATTTAAGTAAGTTTGATGGCACTTTAGACCTAAGACTCACTTAAAGTAGTATGTAGTAGCCATAAGGTCGACCAATATGTCAGAAGCATAAATGTTGAGATTGTTTAGTATGTCTCAATTAGGCAAGCCCTAGACTAGTACTGTAGCTTATAAAAGAAGATCAAAGTAAACTGGGAAGATTTGGCCTGTGCATTTAATAAGCAATACTCAAACAATGCAACCATCGAGGTAATCCTTAAAGACTTAGAATTAGTGCACCAAAAATCAGATGAAACCTTTTTTGAATATTTAGAACACTGGAGGGACAATATGCTCAAAATGAGAAATAAACTTGATGACATCAACCAGATCAAAATGTTCATAAGGAATGCCAATAATCACATGAAAGCTGGACTTTTGCTAAAGGCATTACCACAGGGAAATGACTTAAAGACATAGCCATTGACATAGAAATGGCCTTTCAGAATAAGGGATTAAAAAATAATGGCAATAACAGCTCTGGTGAAGCTACAGATGTCAATATGGCATATAGGCACTAAGACATAGGTCTACCCAATTTGGATAGGCACCTCTGATGGGACCATTTTTAGCTAGGCATAGGAATGACTTATATTGTGCCTATCATTAGAAAATCGAGCATCTCATAGACAAGTGCAAGAACCTTCATCATGCCATCCAAAATCTTATTGATGCAAAATAGATACCTGATCTAGAAGCTTAGAAGCTCCCTGCTCCCCTTTTCTTTTTAGTTTAGCTTAGTTTAGTCATGATCTTTTGCAATCCTTTCAATTACTTTTTAATAAAATAAGATAATGAATTTGTTTCTAATTATGTGCACAAATGCATATTGACTTTAAAGGGAAAATCCTGGATCACATGAACTTTAACTCCCTCCTAAAATATAGATCAATGATTAATAGGCATCACTAGGAATCATACACAACATTAGGCATCTCTATAAACCATACATTGTAGAAGTCATATATAGGCATATAGGCTCTCTTTCATGCATACGTTAACACATGTTGCACATGAACAACACTACCCTATTGATATTGCATTCACATTTGGCATACCATACATAGACATATATCATCCATCATGTAGACTTTATTCACCTTGTACCATCTTACCCAGTATAAGTGTGACATGCATCCATCACATATCCATATTATGTTTAGGCATGTCATGTACATATCACATGCATTTGAATCATAAAAGTTATATCCCATGCATACACTTGGTATACAATAATGTAAACCTTACATCCATCACATATCTATATGCATTTGCAGTCACATTATGTCTGGGCACATCATGTACATATCCACATGCATTTGTAGCCACATTATGTCTAAGCATATCACATGCATCACTAACTTTCAATCTTACAATCACCTATGCATATTAAGCATAACATAGCTATAGACGCCTTACCTTTTGGCCTATGATGATACTAGAGATAGGCTCTTAAGCAATGGCACAAGCCCTTTAGAAAGCCAATCCACACAAAACTATTTCAAACATGGTCCGCACGGACATACTCCACCTGAGAACGTACTAGCCTAATTATCTCTATCAAAGCCTAAGGCCTATGGTTCACCCAAATAAGTCTAAGCCCATGTCCGTATAGACTAATTCAGAACCTAGCCTAAGACTTGGCCCAAAGCTTATAGAATAGAGGGAAAGCATACCAACTAGGTCCGTATAGACTATGTATTCTAGGTTTGCACGAACTTCATGATAAAAGCTTTCAAAAGGACGGGATCCCTATCCAGATGATAAATCCCAATCTTGGAAGGACTTTACCATCTCTAGATAGGATATCTACACCCCAGAGGCTATAAATACCCCTTTTAAGGTGTGAAAGAGAGGAGGAAGAGAGGCTATTTGAGAACAGTGTTCTGAGCATCTGAGAAATCTATTCCGTGAGTCCAAGAGAGGACTCCGACTAGGATACAATCTACTAGTCTTTTTAACCCTTATTCAAAACTATCTTTTTTCAAACCTCTATCTTTTTGTGTCATTATTCAAGAGTTCAATGACAAGGTAAGATTTGAGGCCTTCTACTGTATATATTTTCATTATTTTCATAGACCCATGATCTCCAAGGATTGATCATAAGTGAGGTGATTCTATGTAATCTCTACCTTGATCATATGAGTAGGTCCTTGTTTTGAGTTATTTCATGTTGAATGACTAACTGTCATTATATCATAACCATTATATTATTTTCATCCTAATCACATGGACCCATTTATAGCCATGTTAACATCTACATGGACTTACTTTCTTGATATGTGTATGACATGTCATCCGCATGGACTTATTTTCGATCAAAATGTCTTATTTGTCTTATGTATCATGCTCTAATGTACCGTGTTTACCATATTGACATAATTATATGATGTTAGCATGTTGTATAACTATCCCATTCTCTAATATGCATATTATTGACATATTAAAACTATTGTGCAGTTTGCAAGGACTTTCTCTCATGAGCAACATAATGTGTACAGATGAGCTTATTTAATTCTTATTTATTCTGTTATGAAGTCTACACGGATTCCCTCTCACGAGGAATAAATTTCACATAGATATATTCATATTTAGCATATTTATTCTATTATGTAATCTGTACAGACTCCCTCTTATGAGGAACATAGTCTGCGTGGACATTTCCTTTGAATTCTAATTTTCACATGTATTTGTATTTCTTGTCCTCTTTTTTTGATCCTTATGAATCCTTATTTGGTATCATTAACCTTTTTATTTGAGTTCTATGCAAGTCACCTTTCTCACTGGAGTGGGGGTCCAAACGGACATAATAACCCTTATAAGCAGTAGTTCACACGGATACTCATTAGAGCTACATAGGTTCCACACGGACTTATCGACATACAAATAGGACCAATTAAGTGCTTTGCTTTATTTCCTTGGGTTTTGTGCTTAATGTATCTTTTGGTTTATTTTGGGGTGTAATAAGTAGTTAAATAACTAGTTTTACATGCCCAATGCCTAACTTTCACATCAAATGATTTTCTAGCTAGTTAATTGGTGTTTTCATAATAAAATGGATTCGAGTTTTTTCTAATCAAAAGTCACATTAAAAAATAAATTTTAATAAAGGCCAATCTCTTAGAGAAGAGAGTTGGGCAATTAACACCAATTCTTATAGAATTATGGTAGTTGTTAAGTTACACCATAATTAATCAATAACCCAATTCCTGGATGTACAATACATTTGTTATATGCTTTTAATACCATAATTCACTTCCCTTATATGCAAAGGTGATATGGATGCTTAAATATAATGCATGCTTGCTTGATACGGGTCTGATAAATGTTACAATATAAATAATTGGCACATTATAAGGGTATAAATAAGATCTAAATTTTGAACCTTTATGTTATAGAAGATTAGAGGTCCCAGTGTAGAGGCCAAGTGGCGACTCCACTAACCACTTTTGTCCCCAATAAAATACATAATCTCTACAATAACGACTCCACTGAGGATGAGAATCTCAATCTAAAAGTGCCTAAATAATATGTCTTCCAAATATTCTAATTTTTATCAGTCTCATACACTGCACTTCTTTATATATTGTGTCCATATTACCTTAGATGGTGTTGTGAAACATAACTCCATTTTTCATTCAAAAATAGGGAAATGCTAGCATATCCATCGCTTGCAAGCCTCGTGCCTCTAGGCATATGAAAAGGTGAACTAATTGGTTGCTATTATCCGTGATTAAAAAGCCCTGTTAGGAGGGACCTCTACTTGTGAGAGCCTTAAACATTTTAACTAGACCATAAGCTCATATAGTCAAGCTTAGCAACTTCCCTCAGGTTACATGACCCTAAGTGTTTGTGATTGCATTACAATTGCTATGTGGGCCTATTATGTTTGACCTTATTTAGAGTAGGGGGAAGCCCATTGTGCCTTTTGTTTGGGATGGGCCTAACCTAATTTCACTTTGAATAAGATTTAAATATCATAGGCTATTGTATTTGTATGCACTTTAAATACAAGAGGTCATTAGGCCTAATACAGCCCATAAGTGAACCTATGCTACCCTCGATAATGCTTAGGCAATCCCACCTAAGAAAGAACTGGCTTAACCATGTGTATGGGTAAAATAAGGTTAAAAGGTTTCTTATATGTGTTTATCCCTATTGCACCACAAACATGCATTGCATATCATGCATCATCTGTATATTGCATTGTTAATATTGTACATGCATCATCCCTAACCCTTTATTTTGACAGCCACCATTGATCCTTCATTTACTGCTCAGTGGAAGTGGATAGGCAAGTGCCTCAACCAAACTAGCACAGTACTACTAGTTCAATTAAAGTGAGGAACAATGTCAGTTGATGAGTATGTAACCAAGGCCATGTTCATAGAGGCGATGAATGATATGGAGAAGAAAATGATGGCAGTCGTAATGAATGCCCTATCCAACATCCATAACTAGAAGGAAGTAGGTCAATCTTCGGACACTCATAAAAGAAAAAAAGTAGCGAACAAAAGAGATGATCAATCTTTTGATGATGAAGTTCCATAAGTCACCAAGTTATACCATAAGGTTCCCCCTCCTAAGGCAATTAAGGATGACAAGTTGAAGAAGCTCAACAAGAAGATAGAAGCCATGACTAGGCTAGTCATTGGGGGCAAAGACATTAATCTTGATGATATCAGCTTAAAGCCTAATCGAGTGATGCCCCATAGGTTCAAAATGCTAGACTTAAGTAAGTTCGATGGCACGACTGGCCCTCGAACTCACTTGAAGTAGTATGTTGTTTTTATGAAAGCTACTCACCTCTCTAAGGAGCAAATTATGAGCCTATTTAGTATGTCTCTCATGAGCCAAGCCTTAGACTAGTATCATTACTAAGAGAAGAGGGTCAAAAAAGACTAGAACGAACTGGCATAGACATTTAGTAAGTAACACTCTAATAATGCCAGTATAGAGATCACACTGAAGGATTTGGAGTTGAGAAAGTAAAGACTAAATGAGAGCTTCTCTGACTACTTATAAAGATAGAGGGAGAAGATCTTAAAGATGAGGAATAAGCTTGAGGACATTGATTAGATTAAGATGTTCATTAGGCATGCGAATAGTTACATAAATAGTGAGCTCAGTGCTAAAGGTATCACTACTTGGGAATAGCTAAAAGATATTGCCATTAACTTAGAGGCGAATTACCAGAATAAGGGGTTCAAGAGGACAAGTAACCCCACTTTCACAAGTAGTTACATTACGAGCACAACTAAGATAGTTGATGTGCACGCTATCCAAGGTAGAAGATATTCCAACATAGATAAGTCTCTTTCATGGTACTTGCAAAAACTCAACAAAGAGGGCAAGTTACAACCACTTCCACCTCAACCACTCAATAGACCATTACCACCCAATCAAAGGCATGACTAGTACAGTGCTATCATAAACAAATTGAACACCTTACTGACAATTATAAACTCCTCAGAAAAGCCATCTAAGACCTCATAAATTCCAAACAAATACCTTATCCTAAAGCCACCTAAAACCCATTACTTAAACACCAAGCCACTTGCCTTTTTAAATTCGGATTGCCCGAGGAATACCTGCTTAGAGATGTTTATAGATCCAACCAAGAGATCTGTAAAGGGGTGAGAGAGAGTGAATCCATCCTTTTAACTAGCTTATAGGAGAGCAAGAGTGACAGTGAGCCTAGAGAGAGCAAAAACTTATGGGATGAATCTTCTGATAAAGATTTCAAAGAGGGAAAGAGAGAGCCACTCAAGGTTGAGGGAGAAGCAATAGAGAGAGTCAAAAAGAACGGTCGGATCTTACCCAAGAAAGACCCTAAAACCAAGGAAGGTAAGTATGAGGAAGTGCTGAAGCAACTCAAAAAGACCTAAGCTAATATTAGCATTTGGGACTTGCTAATGTCATCTAAGGGCCATAGGCAGAAAGTACTCAAAGCCTTAGGTCAAGTTGCTGTATCTACCACTATTACCCCTAATAAGCTAGTACAAGTGATGAAAATAGGCAAAATAGGCCTTATCACCTTTTTAGATGCTGACCTGCCCTTAGAAGGAAAGGAACATAACTAGCCTCTTTTCATTAGGGCCGAAGTGAACAGGAAAAAGATGGGATGTGCCATGGTTGATGATGGCTCCTTATTATATATTTGCCTAGCTAAAATCTTGTTTGGTTTAGGAATTAAGAAGGAAGACTTGACATATTCAAGTATCACTATCAAAGCATACGATGACACAAGAAGATAAGCTAAAGGTTCCTTCACCACCAAGGTTCAAGTAGGGCCAATTATAAATGAGGTAGAATTTACTGTGATTGATATCCCAGCCATATTCTCTATTCTACTAGAAAGACCCGGGTTCCATAAACTTAGGGGAGTCCCCTCCACCTTGCACCAAATGATCAAGTTCCCATATGAAGGAAACATTATCAATATAAAGGCTAAAATCGATCATGCTGTTTCCACCCTGGCTATCACCGATCAGCCTTTCACTGAATTTCACATTGCTGAGATTTATGAAGACTACATGGACCTCACTACTTCTAAAATGATGAAGAGGATGGATTTCTTCCCTAGTGCTGGTTTGGGGAAGAATTTGCAAGTTATAACTGAGCCACTGTAGCTCTACACCCATAAGGACATAATAAGATTAGGATATGACTCGAGCAAAGGGGGGAACCTGAAGAAAGGAAATAGTAAGGGGGAAATAATTTCAAGCAAAAGAGTACAAGGTATAATGGGACTCCAGAACCTACAGTAGTGGATAGACGTTACAAGCCATATTTTGAAATTTTTGCAGACCTTGTCAATTGGGAATCAGGCAATCTTACTTAGATCCAGTGGATAGAAGAAGTTTTTTCTAAGCTGCCAGCTATTGAAGAAGTCTATTTTAGCTGTCTTGAGATTTCATTTGATTTAAGTGTAGATTCTAATTTATTCATTAATGAACTATGTCTTTGTGACCCCCTTTGAGGCAAACAATCTTTTTTCCAATAAAATGAACAATGAGTTTGCTTACTTGTGTGATGTTTTTCCTGATGGTAGCATGTATCCAAGCGATCATTACATGAGCATTTTTTACATTAACTATATTAAAACTAATCTGTTTAATCTTGGCACAAATGAACAACCTAAAAATGTATGAATTGCCTATGATACTACTACTAATGAAAGGGAAAAATTTAAGAGATTACTAAAAAAGTATGAAAGAATCTTTACCTGGAGTTATGAGGACATGTCGAGTATTAATCATGAGATTGCTAAACATGCCATTTCAATTTATGATCATATCACTCCAGTCCACTAAAAGCTCAGAAGGATGAGACCCAAGTGGGTAGGAAAGGTAAAGGAAGAAGTCATTAAGCTACTCAAGGCCAAGTTCATTGAGGAAATCATCTTCCCCACTTAGCTAGCCAACATTATTCTATTATTGAAGAAGGATAAAAGGGTTAAAATGTGCATTGATTACTAGGATCTAAACAAAGCATACCCTAAGGATAATTTTCCCTTACCCCATATTGATGTACTAATAGACTGGTAGCCATGTACTCCTTTATTGATAGCTTTTTGGGATATAACCAGATTTTGATGAAGGTAATTGGAAAATGAAAAATGGCCTTTATAACTAAATAGAGGACATATTGTTACACGTTAATGCCTTTTGGACTAAAGAATGTAGGAGCAACCTACCAACAAATGGCCACTAAGCTTTTCCATGATATGATGCACAAGGAAGTTGAAGTCTACATGGATGATATGATGGTGAAGTCTATCGAAAGGGAAAAACACTTTGAAGCATTAGAAAAGTTCTTCCAAAGGTTAGACCAATTCAACATGAGGCTCAACCCTAAGAAGTGCATTTTTGGAGTCATGTCAAAAAAACTATTTAGATTTATGGTTAGCAGAAATAGGATTGAAGTAGATTTGGATAAGGTAAAAGCAATCTTAGAAATGCATACCCCTCGATCAGAAAAGGAAGTTAGAGGATTCCTGGGTAAACTGCAATATATTGGCTAGTTCATAGCCAAACTCACATCAGTTTGTGAGCCTATATTCAACCTATTACATAGGGGATAACCAAAGGAATGGAACAAAGATTGCCAAGAAGCCTTCCAAGCCATCAAACAGTACTTAACCAACCTCCCATCATAAAACCACCAAAACCTAGAAAGTCCTTAATCCTGTACCTTGTAGTTGAAGAATCTTCCATAGGAGCCCTCATTGAGCAAGAAGATGAGCCTGGGGTAAAAAATCCACTCTACTACCTAAGCAAGAAATTGCTCCCATATGAACAAAAGTATGCAAAAGTTGAGAAGATATGTTTGGGAGTAATTTAGGTCTCCAAAAAGCTACGACACTACTTTTAATCATACAAAGTGGAGGCGGTAGCGAAACATGACTCCTTCAGGTACTTGTAAACCACATTTTCTTTAATAGGTAAGATGGGCTAATGGATTCTACTTTTACAAGAGTTTGACATCTTCTATGTCACTAAAAAGATGATCAAGGGTTAAGCAATAGTAAAATTCCTAGCACAACACCGAATTGAGGAAAAGTAGGAAAAATTTGAATTTCCAGATGAATACTTGATGGCAATATCCTAGGAAGGATGAAAAACATTCTTCGATAGAGCAGTCAACTAGAAAGGCGCAAGCATCGGCATACTACTCATTAATCCTGAAGGTGAGCAAATGTTCTTAGCCAAAAAGTTAGAGTTCAATGCAACTAACAATGTCACAAAATACCAAGCATGTGTTTATAGCTTCAAAACTTTACTCCAGTTAGGGACAAAAGTGATTGATGTACACGAGGATTCTATGTTAGTCGTGCAGCAAGTAAAAGGTAATTGGGAGATTAAGGATGAGAACTTAAGCAAGTATGTTAGAATACTCATAAATCTATCCAAAGGATTCAATCAATGCACTTTCCATCACATCCCCAGAGAATAAAACCAAGTCGTTAATGCCTTAGCCACTTTGATGTCAGTCTCAAACCTTACAAAAAAGGATTTGCCCAAACCCATGTACTTTAACAAATGGAGATTCCCTACCCATATGGGTATAGTCAGCATTGTAATCGAATAAACCAATGTTAACTTGCCTTGGTATCATGACATCCAAGTATACCTACAAATCAGACAATACCCAGAACATGCAATTGAGAAAGATAAGAGGGTCGTATGAAAATTATCAACTCAGTTCATTTCCTACCAAGGAATATTGTACAAAAGGCAATTGGATGGCATTAAACTCAGATGTGTGGATGAATTTGAAGCTCAAAAAATACTCACAGAGGTGCACGAAGGCATCTGTAGTCCTCACATGAATGGGAGAAACTTGGCTAAGAAGATCATGTGATTAAGATACTATTGGTTAACCATAGAAATGGATTGTTGTGACTTTGTCAAAAGGTGTCACAAGTGCCAAATCTATGGGAACCTAAGTCACTTACCCCCTAATGACTTAACCAATTTGTCATCTCCCTAGTCATTTTCCATATGAGGTATAGATATAATTGGGAAAATAAGGTTGTCAGCTACCAGAGGACATAAATACGTAGTGGTAGCAATCGATTACTTCTCAAAATGGGTTGAAGTTAAATCTTTCAATAAATTAAGGGCAAGATAAATGATGAAATTTATTAAAAGAAACATCACTATAGGTATGGGTTGCCATAATAAGTCATCACAGATAATAGGGTATAGTTTTAGGGTGAAACTAGATAGCTTTTGTAGAAGTACAAGATCAAGCATCACAAGTCTTCTTCATACTGACCTCAAGCTAATGGGGTGGTTGAAGCAGCCAATAAGAATATCAAGAAAATTCTACAAAAAAGATAGTTACCTATAAAGATTAGGCAGACATGTTGCCTTTTGCACTGTGGGGAAACAAAACAACTGTCAGGACATCTACACAAGCCACACCATATTCATTGGTTTATGGGATAGAAGTAATGTTGCCAAAAGAAATTGAGGTCCCTTCACTCAGGGTTGTGCTAGAAGTAGAAATAACAAAAGCAGAATGGGCTAGAAACATATATGAGTAATTGGCTTTGGTTAATAGAAAGTGAATTAAAGCCCTTTATCACATGTAATTGTATTAGAAGAGGATTGTTAGAGTTTATAACAAGAAAGTCAAGCCCAGTCCCATACAAGAAGGTGATTTGATACTAAAACAAACCAGACCTTTATTAACAAATCCTAGAGGAAAGTTCAAGCCTAATTAGGAAGGCCCATACTTGGTTAACAAGATACTCAAGCATAGGGGTGTCAAGATCTTAGACTTAAAAGGCAATGAATTCTCAAAACCTATCAACATGGATAAGCTAAAGAAGTACTTGTATTAAAGATAAAAAAAGTCCACTAAGTTAAAAATCCGAATAGGGTGGCTTACGCAAAAATTAGGACACCCTAATAAGGTAAAAACCTATCAGGCACTTCATGCAAAAGTTAGGGGATCTGAGAGAAAATGTCTAACCAAGAAAACCATTCAAAGCTGATTGGTAACGACTGTATCACCGAGGGGAAATTAATATATTTTCTAAGATTATGTGATA
>CANXYI010189047.1:0-12264 GCA_948208565.1 Hura crepitans
ATACTCACCTTAATTCAATATCCTTTATCTCATTCACACTATTCACACCGTCTCATTATTAAATGCAGATCTTTAATATTACCTTGACATTACAAAGTAATATTCTTGCTTAACTTTCCTGCAGTGACCTTTCTCATTTAAGCTTTCCTTTAAAACCTTTAAATACTAGGTTATACCTTCATTGTTCTTATTTACCAACATTATCGTTGGCTCACTTCATCATAATTTTATCCAGACTAGTATCCTGACTCATCTTATATGTGGGCTATATCGCCCTTTCCTCATTTTTTTTTCTAATTACTTCATTTAACCACACTTTCATTATTTCTAATATCTTAAGGCCTCTTAGTATCTAATGTCCTCTCAGATACCTAATAATTTCTCTACTTTGTCCCTCTTATAGCTATTGCTTATCCATTAGCCACTTGGTCCACTTCCCCTCTTAAGTTTTAAAGTGGTAGGCTAGCTATCTATATTTAACATGAACTAGTTACAGGCCTTTCATTGCTTTATTCTCACTATATACTTGTAAGGTCCTTACCCTGACATCTAAATCCTCCCTTATACTTGCTCATTGGTATCAACACTAGTTTTCCACCCTCTTTTTACTCATGGTTTCCTTATCACCCTCTCTCTATTACCACCATATTATTCTTCTCTCTTTTCCCTCACTTTGTCAAGTCCCTTATGTATCAGGGCTATTATCATGCCTTGCTCATTTTTATAACAAAAGCATACAGTTTTCATCACAGAAAACATATCATGTATAATGCAATTATGCAAATGTCAAGATGCAACTTAAGCTACATAATGCACTGCCTGGGACCGGTAACAAATTCATAAAGGAAAAGCTATAGCCCTCATCCACATAGATCTTGATAGTCGGTTCTTATCCTTAGTTCTATCCTAACTCTCGTATTACAATGTGTCCTGTAATTCACCCTTACTAATCATTGATATCTCATTTCTATGCACTTCTAACTTCACCAGTCCTATTTTCCTACTTACCTCTCATATTTCCTATTACTCTTTAATATAGGTGTCCTATGCTTTAGTCTCATAACTTTTTGTACCTTTCAAAAGTTAATAACAACTCCTTCAGTATACCTCAAGACTATAGGCAACTAAACTACCTTATTCGTAGTGGTTTTCCTTTTTTATGTCCTAAAGGCATTTAAGCTCACTGAGTATAATACATCAGTCATTCATTTCTTAATGATAACCATTGAGTCCATTCCACTCTTTCTATCTCCTAAGGTTCCCTTAGATTTCCTTTTTTCTTCTTGTTAACCTCCTGGTAGCATTATTGCATCCCAATAGATATTCAAGGTGCTAAAAAAATATTACAACTCCTTCTTACCTCTTATCTATTCTTTGTTCACAATATTAACCCAATCTTTACCCTTCCTTTCTTATAAGGAGTCTCATTTATCCCATAATCATTTTATGATCACTATTCAATACACAGAGGTACTATGCTTTCTTCTTTCAAGTGCTTCTATTCTCAGTTTGCTCAATTAGCCATGCCATCCCTTCTTACCATATAAGGAGCCTATTTCTCCTCTATGAGAGCATTGTTACTCTTTCATGGCTTTATGAATAGCATCAGTAGTCTCAACTTGGGAGGAAGAAGGTTATACCAAGTCATAGCACCATTATGTTGGCCCAATGTTTTCTTTTCCCAGAAGTTCACATAGTTATTTCATCAATTGTTTATTAGCAACCCTTATTTACTAGCAGTGTAGTGACTATCCACATCTAGAAATTCCTAAGGCACTCATGTATTACTGCTTAGGACCGCCTAAACCCTCTTTGATACAACTAATTATAACACCCCCTACCTATTCTCAAAGAAAAGAAGCAAAGTGTGCTACTTTCCATGAGGTTACCCATCCTTAGATTTTCCTAAGGTCCTTTCATTTAACTTCTACTTAGGTTTCTCCTATTTAGTATGGAAATTTTATTTAATGGATTTAGAGATCTGGGCATATCACACCCACATACTTGATCTTACTACCAAACATCATTCTAGGTTGTTATTATAGCTAGGAGCTCATTTCACACAACTATAGGCTATCATACTAGCTAGCTAGCCATCATACCACTTAACTACCCACAGTAGCATGCACAAGTGCCTTTATCTACTAAAGCATCACACTCTCATAAGACAATATCATAACTAGACAGTTTTCAGCTGCACTGCTGGTCATCCTCATCATACCATCCAATACACTGAGTATGCACTCAGTGGTGAATTTAACTAAACATATCATGTATCATAAACACAAATATGCACATGCAATAAGTTCCTCATATCACCTACTTACTATCTTAAATCTTCTTATTAAGGTTTCTTATTATCTCTTTTCTTCTTAAAGCAGTAATTTAATACTATTTGTTACTCTACTTATTGTATCCCATCTAGACCATTAATCTAGGTGGTTTGAGAGTATATTAACTGTGCTTACTTGTGATTTACACTGGTTTGTATCATTGTACTCTTACTTTTCCCATACTTAAGTTACATGATTTACATAGTTTATCCATCTATTCTTATCATTTCCTAATCAATCTATCTTGTTAAGTCCTTTCTATCTTATATATAAATTTAGAAGTTACGGCATGTTTTACTTAAATTGGATAATTCTTTCTAGGTTTGTCTAGGAAGGCCTTATATTTTATTTACTTTCTATAACTCATTTCTTCTTGTAAGATTCCACATTCTGTCATCTTTAAATCAGTCTTTTACTTCCTCTAAGAATCCTACTATGCTTACATAAGTTTATTTAGCTTGTCTTTAAAACTTATCTCTTGTTCTTACTGCCTTTACTCATATGTTATCTCACTTGTGATAATTAAGATCCTAGTTCTTTCACTAGTATTATTAAATCCATTCAAGTTCTTTAATTTTTTTCCATTTATACTTACAAGATCCAGGAAGAACTCCCAACCACTGGATAATGGGAAACACAGTGTGTACTGTCCCCTATTTTAGGCCTTAGTAGCTACACCTACCAAGTCAGAAAACTGGACAAATACCAAGCTATACAATGGCCCACATTTTGGACCTCAATGTCTATACACACCCTTTGCCCGATAGTAGGGGTCAATTCTTAAGAACCTCCCAATATCAAAAAGACAGATAGTAGGGTTTAGTCCGTGGACCTCCTAATATCTACAAAGGGGATAGTAGGGATCAGCCCTATGAGACCTCTTAATATCCCAATACATACACCACAAAAGCAATACATCTACTGGATAGTAGGGATCAGCCCCATGGGACCTCTCAATATCTATAAGTGGGTAGTAGGGATCAGTCTGTAGACCTCCTAATACTCGAACTGTGTATGCTCAAATCAATACTCAGTGGCTGCACCTACCATAAATAGGGTAAAATCTATTCAGACTCAACCTCTAGCAGCTGCTAATCCTTAGTTGATTGGTCAACCTATCCAGTGTATACTCAACCAATAACCCATATTGCCCTTTAATTACTTTCACAATCATTATGTTCATTATTTAGAATATCCATAACATAACTTATTATTTTTATTGGTCAATTTGTTTCATTTATCCGGGAGAGCATTATTACTCTTCCATGGATTTATGAATAGCATCAGTAGTCTTAACTTAAGAGGAAGAAGATCATACCAAGTCATAGCACCATCATGTTGGCCTAATGTTTTCTTTTCCCAAAAGTTCACATAGTTATTTCATCAATTATTATCAGCAACCCCTGTTTACCAGCAGTGTAGTGACTATCCACATCCAAAAATTCTTAAGGCACTTATGTATTATTGCCTAGGACCACCTAAACCCTATCTGATACAACTAATTGTAACACCCCCTACCTATTCTCGAAGAAAATAGGCAAAGTGTGCTACTTCCCATGAGGTCACCCATCCTTAGATTTTCCTAGGGGCCTTTCATTTAACTTCTACTTGGGTTTCTCCTATTCAGTATGGAAATTTTATTTAATGGATTTAGAGATTTATGGTGAACCACCCAGGCATATCATAGCCACATGCCTAATCTAACTGCCAAATATCATCATTGGTTGCTATTATAGCTAGGAGCTCATTTCACACAACTATAGGCTATCACACTAGCTAGCTAGCCATCATACCACTTAACTACCCATAGTAACATGTACGAGTGCCTTTATCTGCTAAAGTATCACACTCTCATAAGACAATATCATACCTAGACAATCTTCAGTTGCACTACTGGTTATCCTCATCATACCATCCAAATCCTAAACCTACGCATCAGACACCCGATATGCTGAGTATGCACTTAGTGTTGAATTTAACCAAACATACCATGTATCATAAACACATATATGCACACATAGTAAGTTCCTTATATCACCTACTTACTATCTTAAATCTTCTTATTAAGGTTTCCTACTATCTCTTTTCTTCTTAAAGCAGTAATTTAATACTATTTGTTACTCTGCTTATTGTACCCCATCTAGACCATTAATCTAGGTGGCTTGATAGTACATTAACTATGCTTACTTGTGATTTATGATAGTTTGTATCATTGTACTCTTACTTTTCCCATACTTAAGTTACATGATTTACATAGTTTATCTATCTATTCTCATTATTTCCTAATCAATCTATCTCATTAAGTCCTTTCTGTCTTACATATATGTTTAGAAGTTACAACATGTTTTACTTAAATTGGATAATTCTTTTTAGGTTTGTCTAGAAAGGCCTTATATTTTATTTACTTTCTATAACTCATTTCTTCCTATAAGATTCTATGTTCTGTCATCATTACATCAGTCTTTTACTTCCTCTATGAATCCTACTAAGCTTACATAAGTTTATTCAGCCTCTCTTTAAAAATTATCTCTTGTTTTTATTGCCTTTACTCATAGGTTATCTCACTTGTGATAATTAAGATCCTAGTTCTTTCATTAGTATTATTAAATCCGTTTAAGTTATTTAATTTTTTTCCATTTATACCTACAAGGTCCAGGAAAAACTCCCAACCACTGGATAACGAGAAACACAGTGTGCAATTTCCCCCATTTTGGGCCTTGGCAGCTGCACCTACCAAGTCAGAGAATCGAACAAATAACAAGCTATACAGTGGCCCATATTTTAGACCTCGATGTTTGTACACACTCTTCGACCGATAGTAGGGATCAATTCTTAAGAACCTCTCAAAATTAGAAAAACAGATAGTAGGGTTCAGTCCGTGGACCTCTGAATATCTGCATAGGAGATAGCAGGGATTAGCCCTGTGGGACCTCCTAATATCCCAATACATATACCATCGCAAGCAATACATCTAGTGGATAGTAGGGATTAACCCCATAAGACCTCCCAATATCTACAAGTGGGTAGTAGGGATCAGTCTATAGACCTCCCAATACCCGAAGCATATAGGCTCAAATCAATACTCAGTGGTTGCACCCGCCATTAATAGGGTAAAATCCATTCAGAATCAGCCTTTAGTAGCTGCTAATCCTTAGTTGATAGGTCAACCTATCCAGTGTATACTCAACCAATAACCCTCATTGCCCTTTAATTACTTTCACAAACATTATGTTCATTATCTAGAATATCCATAATAGAACTTATTATTTTCATTGGTCAATTTGTTTCATTTATCCGTTAGGTTCTATTCAATATCCCTCTGGTTTTATTACATTACCATGTCCTCAACTCCAGTTTCATCATTTTCCTTAATCTCATTCGAGTGTTTTTTTTTATCTCATATTGTATTTGATTCTGGTTATTTTCTGTTGCCAAAGTATACTCGTTTTACCTCATTTCCAATTATCTCAACTTATTTTACCCTATGATTTCATGTTACCATTTCCTTACATTAGATTACGATAGCTTAGGTCCCAAGTTTAGAAATTTCCCACCATTATCAATATAATGATAATGATATTTTTATTTCCAGTAATATCTAATATTTAGCTCAATATAACTTTTTGAAATTCTTTATAATAATTGTACCATACACATATCCCTAAATCTCTATTACTTATAATCTTCATTTTATATCTTGGGTTCCACAAAGTTTCCATTTGTTGATTTTCTTCATTTCTGCCCATTCATTATTTGTGTATTAATAATTTCTTGCATTATCCCATAATTTATTCCTTCAGCCTTTTTTATAGTTTTATAGCTCTATTTCTAGTGCCAGTTCAAATTTAAACCAACTGATCATTTTGTTTCTTTGCCACTAAATATTTATTTGATTTATGTCAAAGTCAATGAGACACGGTTATTAGTTCATTTCATTTGGTTGTATTTTCAGACAGTTACGGGTCATCGTCATTTTTCCTAGATAGTTACAGGTCTTTTTTTATGTTAAAGATACTATTCATTTGGTAACTTTTCTCACCAACCTCCTAGTCATAATGGATTCAGAGATCTGTGGTAAATCACCTAGATACCTATTATATCCTAAAGTAATCTACACCATCCAACATTACACTTATCTTAGCACACTGATCCATTCTTTCAAATCCTAAAACCTTAAGCAACATATCTTAATTAATTTTTTATCCTTTCGCCTAACATTTTCACTTTACCTATTATATGCCATGATCTTATATGTCTACTTTACATACATTAACTCTACATCCTACCTTACTAAATCTTTCCATATCACCATACCCTTCCTTACTCATTCCATATCACTCATATGTTATATGTCACATTACCATCCTAGTATTCCATGCATTCATGCTGTATATCTATACTCATACCATGGCATACATGACATACACCTAGTCATGCATGTATCACATGCCTACAAATACTTTTCACATCTAAATCACATCCATATCATCCTATATCCTTTAATTACACATCTTAGCATGCGTTTCACATTCATATCAATATAAACACCTATACAACTAACACTTCCATACACACACCCAAAACTTCAATCTTATTTTTTTTAACACATAAAGCATGTTTCAGTTAAATTCACTTACAGTGGGCTTCTAGTCATGTCGAAGCCATTCCCGAACCACCTATTCTATCTTCCTTTGCCATTCTCCACTATATCTCAAAATGCCATATTAGGGTTGCACCTTTGAAAATTCCTACAAAATGACACATAACTCCAAATTGAAACCTTTCTTTATAGATGACATATACACCTTAAGTACTCCCTAAGAAAAATGAAAAACCTTAGAAAGAAACACTTAGTCATGAAAAGTGCACTATTCACCAAGTGCTCAAATCTCTATTTCTAGGCATCCTTTTCAACTTCTGTTAGTTGCAATAGCTTTAAGGAGTTATAGAGTTCAAGATCTATTTAAATTTTATAAGATTTTGGAATGGGAGGAGAGAGAAAGAAGTAAAAAATGGAGGGGCTCTAATGGCTAAATGGCATCAACCATTATGGAGTTTGGGAGGAAGATGGCTTCTTTTTCATACCATACACATGCACACATGTACTCTTAGGTGCATTAGTAAGGTGTATGGCCACGATCGCTCCACTTGTCGATCAGATAACTCTAATTAATTCTATTTTGTTTTAAACTTTGAAAATTCCAAATAATTTCTCTACACCTTCAAAAATCATGATTCTAGTTCCAAAAATCCTCGATTATATTCAATAAGGGTCCCACAAAAATTTAGCTCAAAACTTCTTTAAGAGTTGGGGTTACTATTCACCTGCGTAATTCAAAAATTCTAAAAAATTATCAAATGACCTCAGAATATTAAAATTCCTTTTCCAATAGACTCATTAGAAATTTTGAACTTCAAGGTATGATATTTTTTGGTCCGTCCAAGCACATCCTAGAGCTGTCTTTGCACAACACTAACTAAGGACATTGTTTATGAGTTCTCAGCCTGAAATGATTTATTGGTTTTGCTAAAATTTTTAATTCACTCTTTTTCATCACTTTTTAGTCGATCAAAGTTCAGTTGACAAAACCCCTTTCAACTACTAAATGGCCCTTCAGTACCCTGAAAATCATTATATCGAGCTCAAAGGTAATTTGCACCAAAGGATGATTTTTTGGGCATTACATGAATGGAAAAACTTGGCCAAGAAAATCATGTGATTGGGATAATACTGGTTAACCATAGAAATAGATTATTGTAACTTTGTCAGAAAATGTCACAAGTGCCAGATATATGGGAACTTAATTCACCTACCCCCTATTGACTTGACCAGTCTATCATCTCCCTAGCCATTTTCAACATGGGTAATAAACATAATTAGGGAAATAAGGTCGTAGCTACTAGAGGGTATAAATATATAGTGGGAGCAATTGATTACTTCTTAAAATAGGTTGAAGCTGAATCTTTCAATAAATTGGGGGCAAAATAGATGGTGAAATTTATTAAAAGAAATATCATCTATAGGTATGGATTGCCACAACAAGTCATCATGAATATTAGAGTACAATTTCAGGATGAAACTAGGCAATTTGTAGAAATACAAGATTGAGCATCACAAGTCTTCTCCATATTGACCTCAAGCTAATAGGGCAATTGAAGCAGCCAATAAGATTATCAAGAAAATTTTGCAAAAAATGACAATTACCTACAAGGATTGGTCAGACATGTTACCTTTTACACTATAGGGATATAGAACAATTGTCAGGACATCTATGTAAGCCATACCCTATTCATTAGTTTACGGAATGGAAGTAGTGTTGCCAATAGAAATTTAAGTTTGTTCACTCAGGGTTATGTTAGAAGCAGAAATACCAGAAGCAGAATGGGCTAGAAACAGATATGAATTGTTGACATTGATTGATGAAAAAAGACTTAAGCTCTTTATCATATGTAATTGTATCAAAAAGAGGATTGCTAGAGCTTATAATAAGAAAGTCAAGCCTAGACCCAAATAAGAAGGTGATTTGGTACTAAAACAAACTAGGCCTTTATTATCAGATCCTAAGGGAAAGTTTAAGCCTAATTGGGAAGGTCCATACTTGGTGACAAAGATATTCAAACATAGAGGTGTTAAGATCTCAGACTTAGAAGGCAATAAATTCTTAGAACCCATCAACATAGATAAGTTAAAGAAGTATTTCTATTAAAAAAAGTCTACTAAGTAAAAAACCCAAACAGGGCAGCTTAGGAAAAAGTTAGGCCACCCTGATGAGGTGAAAACCTATGAGGCACTTCATGAAAAAGTTAGGGGATTTAAGAGAAAATGTCTAATCAAAAAAACCTTTTCAAGGTTGATTGGTAATAATAGTATCATTAATGGGAAAATAATATATTTTCTAAGATTAAGTAGCTTAGTTTCAAATGCAATTAATAGCAAGAATGCCTTACTCATGATCATTGATATGGAAGCTTTGATTAAGTGAGAAAAATCATACTAGTAACTAAACTCTAAGAAGAGTCTAAATATATCTTTTCTTTTCAAGTGTAGAAGTTTTATCCTCACATTTTCTCTTCAGTACTAATGTCCTATTATCTCTAAATGTACCTAAAATCCAATCTTTGTAATCATTATCTATATTTATGTTGTTGTTAGTTGTATAGTCAAACACATCTCTCAATATGGTATGATGCTTCCACAAGTTAGGAAAAGAATGCAAGAAATGCTATGTTAAAAGTCCACCTTGAAATCCCAAAGGTTTAGAAAGGATCTTTTGCAACAGACCAAATTGTCATTGAATCCAAGAAGGGATATAAGATGTAGCATGCCTTAATCCTATCAAGGGAATATAACCCGAATGACAAGATAGAGAAAAATGGGTGATCTTCCACTAAGGACACCTTTATTGTATTGCAACAGCTATACTAAACCATTTGGTCCATTGATCATAAGTGCTAAATTTTTGCTCAAGTTGCCTTTCACAATGGTGATTCGGAGTGTACTTGCTCCAAAGTTTTTTTAAAGGAGGTACAAGCATCCCTTTTTTTCCTATAACTAAATCTAAAAAAAAAGCCGTTAGGTTGGAAAATTCATAAAAGACCACCTAAGCAAAAATTAGGCAAACCCACTAGTGTGAAAACCCTCATGGTTGCACTAAGCAAAAGTTAGGTTTAAAGTAAAAATAAAAGCTAGAGGGAAAACCCACAAAGGCTTTCTATGTATACCTATAAAAGAAGTGGGCTTCTAGCTATGAAGTCAATGTTCCCTCTCTTTAAAGCATCTAATCCTTGAATGGTCTCAGCTAAGAAGATGCCAAAAGGATTATTATTGAAGCATATTTTGATTAGAATTAGAGAACCTTAAAATCACAAAGTTCATCTTTGAAGGTGACTATCAACAAATTACCAACGATGCATAATAACATGTATTTAACCAACTCCATTGAGTTAAGAGGAAATTTATGAGCAAGATCTAAAATAACTTGTAAAGAAATTGGTCCTACACCTCGAATCACTTTTTAAGCCATAGAAGGAGAAACACCCAAAAAAAGGATAATATCCATAATATAATGCTCCTTAAAAGATGGAAGAGCCAGGGGATCATCTGAAGTAACTTGATAGTTCAAAATAGTTGCAAATTCTTCTATAGTTGAGGTAATATGTTAGTGATTAAAGACAAACACATAAAAGATGGAGTCCCAATATTGCATAGCAGCATTCAAAAATTTGTGGTCAATCCTCACTTTTCTCAAGAATCTAAGGGCAAAAAAAAGGAGCAAGGATGTCCGAAGTCCAGAAAGCCTTTGATTTTAAAATTTTTGACAATTGTTGATTAAAGGAGAAAGACATAGTAAAGTATAGCATGAACAAAGGAGAGGGGAGTCATTTATAGGCCCCAACCCTTACTATTCCTTTTCCTACTAAGACAAGGAATCTAAAACATGCGAGAAAGTCCACACAAACCTTAAAACATCTGGAGTCAACATCATGGTCTACACGAACTAATTAAGATAGGTCTACAATAGTGCTTATTACCAATTAAGAAGAATGTCCATATGGACCTTTGTGTACCATGTCTGCACGGATAAGAACTATCAAGCATTTCTAAGCAAGTCTTGCTACAAAAAGGCACTCATTTGATGAATTGTTTTTAAAATATGAAATTCAATTATGGGTAGTGTCATAAGTTATCAAACATTTATATAAATGGATGTAAAATTGTATTTAAAATAAAAGATTGTGTACTAATATTTATGTATACAAAAAGTTGGGCTTATTCATAAGAATAATAATAATAAAGCTACCATCTATTCTACTCTTCAATATCATTGTCATCCTCAATATCCTAATCATCAGTCGAAAGTACTAGCTTTTTAGAAATCTTTAAGGCTCTCTATTTCTTTCAAGTCTCATGAAGAGCAGCAACTCTCCTTAACCACTCACTCTATAAAAGAATGAAGGATCAATGTATAATATACATACATACACGTTTGCATAAATTAACCATTATAGGAAATAAGTTATAGCAAAGACTCGACTCTCATCAATCATTACCCTTCTAAAAGCTTCTACCACACGAGTGATCCCCTCTACTGGAGTCCTCTTTACCTATTCAAATGAAAAATGTTACATCAAACAAAATAACACAATGAGCTGTAAAAAGTATCATACCAGTGTGGTGTTCTCTACCTTAAAGGGAATTGGCCAATTATCCTCAATATAAAGGCGAGCAGAGGACAGCTCTCTATCTATACAATATAATATGTAGCTCAGCTCTGGTATATCAGTCAAAGTACCCACAACTTCATCAGGCAACCATGACTAACTAATAGACAAACTAGAAACTCCACTCTTAGTAGAACGAGTAGGAGGAGGCAAAAATTAAGAACTAAGAGAACTAGAAATAGTCCTTACCTTTTTTCTTGCTGAAGAAGGTCCGGCCTAAAATCTGGTAGTAGTAGGCTATAACACAATACAATATCAAAAGATGTTTTCAAAAAAATTATGAGTAATTTGCCTAAGGAGGAAGAGGTCATAAGGTATAGGGAACTTGAGGCAGTAGGTGAGTAGATGCCTAAGAAAGGCAACCCTCTCTATCACTCTCCACTAGTGTACTCCTTGGGATACCTATAGTAATGCCTCGCACAAACTCCAAATCATTAATGTACCTCTCAAATAACATCAAATCAAGAGGACTCTAAAGGATATTTCATGTATTATACCCCATATGCTAGCTTATTATTCTCTCTCCTAGAAACCATGAGTAAGCCTCTAGAGTAGTCAGTAATATTTTATGAGAAGACAATTCTCAAGCCGAACATAAAAAAATTGGCCATCTCTTCAAATGAGAAGTCCTATCATGCCAAGTCAATTTACAAAGGTAAGTGTTAGTTATAATTACCTAAATTACTAATAATGAGTTTTCATGTGCAGG
>CANXYI010189383.1:0-13108 GCA_948208565.1 Hura crepitans
AGTTAGTGCTTTTGTCTATTTTGATTCCCTAATTTGGAATCCTTAAACTTGGGCTTAAACCATCTAAGTTTATTTCTTTCTCAACTCTTCTTATTTTTACTACAAAAACATCTTTAGACTTAAAAGGTCGAGAGGAGTAAATTTTTCTTACCAATTCAAGATTATATCCCTCATCAAATTCAAGTAGCTTTTTCTATCAATGCTTTAAAATCCATTATATAACTTTATCAAAGCATTCCTTGAGGTCTTTTCAAACAAAAATCTTTGGTGGAATGATTATTCATGAATGCTATTCTTCGTGGTGAGTAGTTTTTGATTTTCCTTCTTGTTATGGGTTAAGTTTTGTAGATTCAACCATTTGGGGTTTACTCGAGTGAGAAGGAGACTGTGCTATTTCAAAGGCTACTGGTGAATTGGATAGGTGCAAATTGCTAGGAATACATTTGGTAGAAGTTTTTGTTTTTGCCATTTGAGAGGGTTTTTGCTTGTGTAGAGAAGTTTAAGAGGGGATGGATTGATAATCAAAGAGAACCACTGATTTAAGTGAATGATTTTATTTGCAAAATAATGATTTTATTTATCAAATCAAGTATCTTCTTTGAGATATTTTTTTGATAAGTTATGCATGCTTTGAGGAGAGAGAGAGATAATTTTACATTCCTAAAGTAGGTAGGAAACAATGTCATACTCATTTTACTATTTTATCCTCCGGATATAGTTATTATCTTTTAAGTATTCCACTATATTAGCCTAAAAATACTGACATGATAATTAATTTGTAGTTTTTGATAAATGCAAATTAACAAAAATTCTAAGAGAATAAATGCTTTTTGAATAATAAAGATAGACTGGCACATTTATAGATTAGATGAAAATCAAATGGCAAGAAAATCAGAAGGATTGTTGTATAGATAGATTAGATAGATAGAATGCGGATCAGGTAGAAGTAGATTAAATATCAAAGTATGATATTGATTTATTAGTTTCATAGTATTCCCACACTGAATTTTCTTTTAATATGTGTGAGTTAATATTTTTTTAAGGGTTTTGTAAAGATATCAACTAATTGACAATTCGTTACAACATACTCCATGACAATGTCATCTTTTTGCACGTGATCTCGAATAAAATGATGAATGATCTCAATGTGTTTTGTTTTTGAATGTAGAATAATATTTTTAGTTAGATTTATTACATTGGTAATTTCATATCATATTAGAATCTTATCTTCATTGATTCTATATTCCTTCAGTTGCTATTGGATTCATAGAATTTGAGTTACACAACATCTAGTAGTAATGTATTCTATTTTTAAGGTTGATAAAGGTACAAAAATTTTCTTTCAACTTAACTAAGTAATCAAGGATTATATAAGAAAATGACAAGCCCTTAATGTTCTTTTTTTGTCTATTCTACATCTTGCATAATCAGTAATAGAATAACCGATCAATTTAAAGGATATACCTTTAGGATACAATAGAATAAGATCTTATATTCCAATCGAGTATTTGAATATCCGTTTTACAATTAAAAGATGAGATTCTTTTGGATTCTGTTGGAATCTTGCATAAAAGAAAATGTTAAAGTGAATATTTGGTTTACTAGCTATTATGTATAAGAGAGATCTAATCATTCCTCTATATAGTTTTTCATTTATGCTTTTTCCTTTTTCATCTTTCTTTAATATCGCAGTTAGACTCATAGAAGTTTTGGCATGTTTTTCTTCTGTCATATCAAATTTTTGAGTAAATCTCTGGCATACTTCACCTAGTTAATAAAAATTCCTTTTTTATGTTGTTTAGTTTGTAGTCCAAGAAAGAAATTCAATTCTCCTATGGAACTCATCTCTACTTCTTTCTTCAATTTCCATCAAATTCTTTACATAGGAAAGGATTAGTGGCACCAAAAACAATATCATCAACATAGATTTAAAAAATTAAAATGTCAAAAGACTTGTGTTTTATAAATAATGTAGTATCAAGTTTTCCTCTTTTAAAACCATGATCAAGTAAAAACTATCTTAGCCTTTCAAACCATGCTTTTGGAGCCTATTTTAATCCATATGAGGCTTTTGATAGTTTATAAACCTGATCTGGATATTAAATATCTTCTAAACTAGGAGGTTGTATACAAATACTTTTTTCATTTAGAATATCATTTAAAAAAACACTTTTTACATCCATTTGATAAAGTGTGAAATCCTTAAAACATGCAAATGCATATATAATTCTAATGGATTCTAGTTTAGTTACAGGTGTAAATGTTTGATTGAAATCTAAACCTTTTTTTTGATTGTAGCCTTAAGCTACTAATTTAACTTTAATTTTTTTATTATATTTCCTTATTCATCCATTTTATTTCTGAATACACATTAAGTTCTAATAATAGAAACATGTTTAAGCTTAAGGACTAGATTCCATACTCGATTTCTTTTAAGTTGGTTAAGTTCTTCTTGTATGGTTAGAATCCAGTTTTCATCACTTTGTGCTTCTTAAATGTTTTTAGGCTCTAACTGAGATACAAAAGCAACATTGCCGCTTCTTTCAATTATCTTCTTGTCATTATTTTTGTAGATGGGTCAGCTTAAAGATTTTCTTTTTAATGATGTTTGTGATATCTCCATTCTTTTGGCAAATCACTATGCTCCATTCCCCTTTTTTAAATACATTTTTCTCCTTGTTCTTGATATACTATTCTGACATTAACATCTTCTATTGGTTATGAGTTTACCTTAACTTCTTTATTTTTCTATGATGAATTTTGAGCTTCCTTTGCTTCTTTTCTTTTCTCATGATTTCCTATTTCATCATTAGAGAAATACCTTTCTCGAAAGGAGATATTAGTAGTATCAAATTTTATATTTATTGACTCTTTTACTACCAGACTTTTTTTTATTATAAACTCTATAAGCTTTACTACTTTGATAGTATCCTAAAATTATGCCTTCATCAAATTTAGCATCAAAATTTCCAATATTACTTTTATAATTAAAAATAAAGCACTTACAGCTAAATGCTCAAAAATAGCTGATATTTGGTTTCTTTCCTTTCCAAATTTGATAAGGTGTTTTCTACAGAATTAGTCTGATCTTTGTCATGTTTAGAATATAGCATGCAGTGTTTACAACTTTTGCCAAAAAATGTTTTAGGCATCCTCTTTCATAGTTTTAGTAGATTGTATCTACGATGCATAGTTTTAGCCATCGCCTATAATGTTTTGCTCTTCTTTTCCACTACACCATTTTGTTGAGGAGTTTTCGTTGCTGAAAACTATGATGTGTACCTATTCTATCACGAAATTCTTCAATGCTTTTATTTTCAAATTCACCTTTATGATTATTTCTAATTGTTGTGATTTTGTACCCTTTTTCATTTTGAATTCCTGCACAACTTTTCAAAGTAATCATGTGACAACTCTTACTAGATCCAATCACCAAACTCAAATATGAAATGACATGCAACTATTATAATTTTATTACTTATCTAGTTTGCTTAAAATTCTTTCTCCTTTTTATCCTACTACATATCTTCTTATCATATAACATATAAATGCCAGTTTTAACAAAAACTACCTTACATTTATACTATTAGATATCATTGTGTCGAAAATCCGACAGCATAACAACTATCTAGGGACATTAGCCTAAATAGTAACTTATAATAAAACAAACTTCTAAAACATCTAAACATCTTATCACAATACCATGATCCTTTTAATCACTCTAACACATCATCAATACGTCTTAAAAACATAACATATAATTAATACTCCTCAAATGTATAAAATCCAACATACCTACATTTATAAACAAACACATATCCACTATTTATCCATAACCTATATGAATAAAGATTTCATCACACATCACACATCACACACACACACACATAAACACAGACACGCACATATATATCAAGCCCAAACCATAAAAGAGTTCATAAGGTCCCTCAATACATATCTCTATCTCTATACAATTTTAATTTCTTAATACTTATAAATAGCTCATGATCTGAAACCATAATAATATTACAAATATCCTTACAAAATACACACAAGTGCTAACAAACATTTTTATCTAGGTTCATATATTAACCACATAAATATCTTTGTATACACTAATATCTTCCCATGTAACATCTTTTTCCACTTCTTGTTATACATCCTTCTTGCCTTATGTCTTATAGAACATGCGTATCACAATAAATGATATGTTAAGCTTTACAGCTTAGTGGTATATCCAGTATAGTATGGCATATTCCTTTTTATTTTTATCAATTTATATTAATTACTTCAAATGATAAACATTCATAGTATACTAGTCCACTATGTTAAGAGTCAATAATTCAACATGTGTAAAAAGGCATAGATAAACAAGACATTATCAAATATTGAGGATTCGAACATGCATGACTTATAATATAGAACAAACATGTAAGGGAACTATCATCTTTATTTGCATGATTCAATCATAAAAGCTTATACATAAGTATAATAAGTTCATATACCTAATGATCACAAACATCATTATTATGCTTAACTTAATCATTATCATGCCATGAATTTTATTTTAGCTTACATACGTATCAAGCATTAGCCATAGTCACATAAAATTTTTCTAATAACATGACCATACATAACTTATTATAAGTATACATAGGCATTGTAGCATTCATTCATAAAAAAATTAAAAGAATTCCTCATGCATAATCTCCATTCCATAATGAACATAAATGATCATTCATACGTATATACACATTCTTAACATCTTTATTATTTAACATGCATGTAAAATTCTATTTAATTTCCCCCATTCAAATCATTAGGTTAACTCAATCATTTTTTATGCCCATACCAAAAGACAATAGATCAAAACTAGATAATAGGACAAATGGTACTCGAAGACCAAATGTTGCTTGAAGGCTAAATATTGCATGTAAGCCAAATCAAGTACTCATGGGTACCTTAGTGGCTGTTATGACGCTCTAGTTAACTAGTCAACCTATCTAATCTAGGTTGTCTAATCATATGTACCAACTCACTATGTTTATTTAAGTTTTTCCTTTTTAAAGTAGATCAAATGAATTTTATCTTTAATTTAGTCAGCACATGACTTGGGGGAAAATTAATGTTCTTCACTATTTATGTTAATCCTATTTATTACCCTTCATACAACATGAGTACATTGATTAATACATCAACATATCCATCTTTTATAGATAATAGACATTATCATAAGTATTTTACTCTTTTAATCACTTTAGGTCATTATTGCTTTATATCTATATTATTATGTCATAAGTACTTAATGAATGCCTGAAGCACCCATCAATTCCTACATTAGGCCATTCGGCTAAATCATAAGCTCATAGTGTATTATGGCATTTAATAACTACCATATGCCATCCACTTCATCATTTCATCTCTCATTTCAACCTTTTTAAAATAGCTTTTAATATCTTTTCAATTTATTTGGCCAACAAATGACTAACTAGGATAACCACAAGCCTTTTAATTTTTATATTCATATCAAATTCATATTCATCCATAACATGCATCATCAATCCTTCTATACCATAAACATATTATAAGCTAGACTTTCCTTCTCAATCATAATCATATCACTTTCTCATACCAATAGTTCATATGTATGTTCAAATAGGTTCCTATTAGGTCATTCGGCTATAATCATGACAAATGCCATAACATAACTCATGTTTTAAAGACACTTATGTTGACTTTCATCATAGTAAAAGCATATTTATGTAGATATGCACATTTATTGTTATACATGCATGTTTACAATACATACATTATGCTTAGCTCAGACAAATTGCCTCATTATTGTATTTGCATTTCATACTATTACATATTATACCTTATTATTATTATAGATCAATTTAAACAAATGCCCTAACACATCGTATCATGGTTTCATTCATGGAACACACCATATGTTCATTTATTATGCCTTTATGATTTAGGCCTTTATATATAAATATCTTGTTATAAATCATTCATGCCTTAAGTTACTTTCATATATTTACAACCTTACATACTTAATTTACACTTCATGCATAATAATCTATAAGCATAGTAAATCAAATTCATCATTGTTCATTTCTAATCATTGCTCTAGTGGTTGCTTTAGTTTCTCACTTATCATTTTATTTTAGAGATTGTTCTAGACTTTTTCTAAATTTTAATATTAAGCCATTTGGCTTTAAAAAAATTGTACTTATAACAATTTTAAGCTTTAAAGGCAACATGCCAAAATAATTTTCAACATAATCATATGTATGCATACAATTTTGTCATATACTTTATCAAACTTAGAGCATGCATCATACCTCATGGTTTCCTTTTTATCATAACCAATTCATTTAACATAGTAAAGTTTACATAACACACATAAGGAAAATTATTTATTTGTTCACATTAATGTAATTACTTCATTTGATAGCCATAAAGTATTCTCGTTACATTCTTAAATTAACTATTCCTATCACACATTAATTTATACTATCATTTCATCTCACTCATGATTAAAATATTTGAAATATAAAGTCTTACTAACTTCATCATATGGTTATATAATCAAACATATATGTACATTCAATTTTTCTTCCTTTTTGCTCATCATATAACACTTATTTCCTAGTTCCATTATATCTCACACATTATTAATATCACAACTCATTATGTCTTAATCACATTAAATATATCCGTATTATTCATAAATATATATGATTACACCATTTTACTTGTTTTATTCTAGTGGTTGCTCTAGGTAGCCTAGACTTGTTGATCTAGTGGTTACTTTAGGTAGCCCAGACCTCTAATCTAAAAGTTGCTCTAGGTAACTCAGACATTATGATCTAGTGGTTACTTTAGGCAACCCAGTCCTTTTGATCTAGAGGTTGCTCTAGGTAGCCATGTTACTCATTTTTTACACATGGTTTTCTACCATTAAGCTTTTTACACACAAATATGATTTTCAATCATTTATACATATATTCACCATACTACAACCATCACATATCATTTTATACCGAGTTAATTAACTTAACATACACATTTTATATATTAAACACATATTTTTCAAACCCAAAATCATGGGCACACATAGGATAAGGGATAAACTTACTTGATTAGCATTAAATAACTACTTAGAGCATTTATAAACCTTTTCTAATCTTTTCCCTTTGCTTCCTCCTTATGTCCTCTTAAACATAACCTCAATCCATAATAAAAAATTCATACTAATTAAAATATGCTTTGATTCTTCAAATCAATCATATATAACTCTTATTGGCACCCAAATAAACCTTTAAAAAATATCAAAGCTTGAAAACAACCACTTACTTGAATTGGTTTTACTATTCACCTAAGAACTCTTCTTTAGAAATCCTTTTAATCCATCTTCTCTTTAATTCCCATCATAAATTTGCTTTAGCTACCCTTATAAGTTGATTTGAGGTGGAGATTTGAAATTAAATCAAGCTTAAAGGGAGCTTGATAAAGCAATAATGGTGAAAGTTCTATGAAAGTGGTGTAAAGAAGAAAGAGGAGGAAAAGAAGGTCTGGTTGCAACCTAATATTAGATTTTTTTCTCTCTTTATATACTCCTTCTTTAATGGCCTAGATCAATCCAAGAAAAGATATAAGGGCCTATATTAAAATAAGTCCATAAATATACTTTTTAAGCCACTTTAATTATATTCTTCAATTTTCTTCATCAATAATCACTTGTTATGATCTCAAATAATTATACATATATTTCTTAAAATCCATGAAAAAAATCGAACTTAAAAACTTTGAAAAATCATTTTAATATAAACTAATTCTTGATGTTCAAAAATTCCAATTTATATCTCATCATACTCCTTAGAATATTTGAGCCTCAAGATGTGATATTCCTAGGTCCATCTAAGCAAAAATGAAATATTTTTTCATTTAACTTTATCTAGGTTACTATTTATAGTAACTGCCATAAAAGCTTAACTTCTATTTTTAACCTACTTAATGACCTTATTTCCTTTCCTAACTTTCCCTAAAAATGTTTTATAATTAATCTACCATTTTGTAACATTATTACATTTTAGGTCCAGGGAGGTACTATTCAGTCTCGGGTAGTACTATTCATATACATGCTCAATACTGTTTGATTTCCATTTAAACATTCTCCTTTTTTTGCCAAAATGTAAGCATATACTATTTAACTCATAAACTCTTGATTAGTAAGGTTAGGAATATTATTCTCATATCTGAAGTCACTATTTAGGACTTTAGGATTTACTATTCATAATCTTGTTCATTATCACTCGTTAGACCTCTAAACATCCTTATTTTCATGTCAAATTTTACCAACAACATACTTATAACTTGAACCTTTAATTAGTTAGAAAAAATTAATCATGACCCAAAAGTCACTATTCATAATGCAGGGATTTTCAAGCATTACAAATCAAAAGCATTATTTTTATAAGCAAGAAAAATTATCCATGTAAATCTTGAATAGTCATCCATGATAACCATTGCATATGCCTTTCCAATTAAACTGGTTGGAGTTATAAGTCTAAATAGATTTAAGTGCAATAGTTTAAGCAGTTTGTTAATGTATATCTCATTATTTGCTTTGAAAGATAACTAGTCTATTTGTCCAATTGACATGCCTTACAGACATATTCTTTGTCAAACTTTATCTTTGGTAGACCTCTTACTAGATCTTTCCTAGAGAGCTTTTCAATTAAAAAGATATTTGTATGCCTAAGCTTTTTGTGCCACATCTTGCTTTGATCTTCTTGAGTAATTAAACACACTTCATTATTCTTTTTTGACTCTTATAGATTAACTATGTAAATGTTTCCAAATCTATGTCCTATGAGAATAGTATCTCTAGTTATGGCTTTTTCTACTCCGCAACGATCTGCTTCAAAGATTACTTTTTTATTTCTGTCACATGTCTGATTGATCCTTAGTAGATTATACTTTAACCCTTTTACACAATAGACATATTTTATTTTTGGATTTTCAGTGATTGACCCTATTCTAATTATTTGACCTCTGCTTTTATCACCAAAGCTGACTTTTCCACCATTCATCATGGTTAGATTTGAAAATTTTATCCTATCCTAGGTCATATGTCTAGAATAGCTACTATCCATATACTTTTTGTTTGTATCACTGCTTTTTAGACATTTTTGCAAAAAAAAAAAAATTAAGCAAATTTAGGTACTCAATTTAACTTGGGTCCTTATGAGTAAGTGATATTTAAAGATTTCTCTTTAATCTAAAGTGGTAGTGAATTTCTAGTTGTACACTTTTTAGATTACATACTTTACTTTTTTTTTTTGTGGATTTTTCAACCTAGTAAGCTTTTCCTGCATTGAATATTTTCTTATAGTAGCAGTACTTAGACGTGTGTCCTTTTTTATAGTAATAATTACACTCAGTAGAGGAATAATATCAATGATCATAATTATAATGCATTGTTTTTTTTTATTTTTTTTGTGTTCTTTATTCTATTTATTCTTTTTGAAGTGTCATTATGTTTTAAATTTCCCTTTTTATTTTTCTTTTTACTGATCAAATTTTTAGAAACAATTTCATGAAAAAATATAACTTGTTTTCCTGTACCTTTATAAATAATTTATAACTTTTTAATCAATAGACATATATTATTTTCTTTTTCTTTACAAACCTTTTTTAAGCTTTCAAGATCTTCTACTATTTTATCAAAATCACATTTCAAGGATGTATATTTTTTCTTGAGTTCATTGTACCTTTCATGTAATTTATTAAAACATGAAACCATGTTATCAAGATCATTACTATTTAAAGCAGAACTACTAACCTCATTGGCAATTTATTTTGAGTCATTTGCATCATTAGTGTAATTTTAAACCTTTTCTTCTTGAATTGTTATTAATCTAGCATGTTCCATATCTCTGTCAGGTTCTTCTGAACTATCGGATGATTCATTACTATCACTTCATGTTGCTACCATTGCTTTCCTTTTTGACTTTTTGCTCTTTTTCTTTCAATTAGGAGACTTTGTTTTTATATGCCCTGGCTTGTTACAGCTGTAGCAAATAATATCACCTGAGTTTTGCTGATATTGATCTTTATGGCATTGATGTTTATGAGAGAATTTTCTGTTATTTAAGCCTTTCTTGTAATCTTTTTTTTAAGTCTTTTAGTTATCATAGACATCTCATTATCCCATATAATGTCATTGGAATCTACTTTGAGAGTAATTCTTTTCTTTTTATCATCATTTTTCTTTTCAATTTTCTCATTCTCTTTTTGTTGTTTAACAACAAGTTCATAAACAATGAGAGAACCTAGAATTTGATCATATTTTTGTTTTGATATATCGGCCATAAACCAAACTGCCATTTCAGGTCGCCATTATGAATTTAAGGCTCTAATTAGTTTCTTGATTGTAGTTTCTTTAGTAATATGTTAACCAAATCCACTAAGAGCACTTGTGATCTTAATGAAATGATCACTCATTTTAGCAATAGTCTTATCTTGTTTCATTTTGAATTTTTCATACTCACTCATGTGAATATGTAATCTGGAATCTTTAACTTGTAATGTACTTTTATAGGAAGTTACAAGTTTATCTTAGATATTTTTTGCTATATAGCAATCTGAGACTCTTTTGAACTTATTTACTTTAAGAGTATAATAAAGCATATTTGTAGCTTTAGCATTCCATTGAAGTTTGCTTAATTCAGTTTTAGTATAATCAATAATGCATTTTTCAATTTCAATGCCATTTTTTTTCAATGAGTTATGTATACCATATAGTGATAGAGATCTAACATGGTATATCATGTTGTTGAATAAAACATGTCATTTTACATTTCTAGAAAGAGAAATGTTATCCCTAGAATAAGGGTGGCTTGGTATATGACTATCTTTCTTCAAAGAATAGACTGTGAGTTGAGATTGTAGTTAAGGTTGAAGACATATTTCCTAATCTCTCAAGGGTTATTATGCCTTATATTAAGAGACTTGCTCTAATACCAATTTTAAGTCCTAAATACTTAAGAGGAGAGGGGTGAATTGAGTATTTAAAAATTTTGGCCTCCCAATATTTATGTATATCAATTTAAAAACAAATTGAGATTTCTTGAATAAACTTAATAAGATAAATCTTTATTTCTAATAAAGTAATAATCTTTTCAAGGAAATTCTTAAAATGAAGATAAGAAATTACATAAGAGGTGCTAAAAAAATGCAGAACTGAAGTTAAAGTGGAGCGAAAATGAGAATAAGCAAAATACTGTGGCAAATTGATTTTTATAGTGGTTTAACTAATCCATGCCTACATCAACTTTCTTAAGCAAACTTACTTGATTTTCCATTATTCTACTCAAACTATTTTACTTAGGCAAAAGTTAAAAGCCTTTACAAATCAACGTGCAATCTTTTTCAAGACAAAATATGTGTAAAGAGTACTTTCCTAGAGTAATTCCAAACTCTAGATACACAATACAAAGTTTCTTTTGTACCATAAAGAAAACTCTTTACAGATTACAGCAAACAAGATATAATATGAAATGAGGAAGATATGAGCAAATGAAGGGCAATATGTTAGAGAAAATGGCTTATAGAATAGGTTAGAGGTTTCTCCTAAGAGAGAAAATGATTTCCAATACCTTTTTATTTTTTGGACATCTAATAAAGGTATTTATACTTAAAGAACATTTATATCCATTATTCTTAATAAAATACCTATTATTTTTAAACACAATTTTCAAAAACTAGCCATTATTCTTGTCTGTTTATTAAATATGTTCATTATTTAATCTGTCACACAATATATCACTTATCTAATAGGATATATCACTATTAGTAACTACTATAGATTAGGTACAGTTCTATGCCCAAGATTGATTATGATAATGAATGACGTGAGTGTGTGATTCCTCATCTAGACTTTACATAGATGATTTATTGTTGAGATGAATTAGTGAGCTTAAAGTTGTCTGAACATCTGATTTGCCTAATTTGTTACCTCTTTCTTAGATCTATAAGATAAAGGAAACTAATTGTAGAATAGTTCTTTAGAAAATTTAATTAGGTTTTATTATCATCAAAATCCTGAGTTTTAGCATTTGAGCCAACAATTAGCAATTACTAAGGCACTTCAATGCTTGATGAGACTTTTAGGTCATTGTATTGAGGCCTATGGGCCATTGTATTTACCTTTGGGCTATAATTTGATTTAATACCTTTAGTTCACCATTTGAGACCTTTAAAATCACCGTCTGAGACCTTTGTGGTCTCGGTATAAGTCCTTCAGGTCACTGTATGAGACTTGTCTAGTCACCAATTCCTGATGTCCAATTTCAAGTACTTGTCATACATATATATGGGAAATAGATGAAGAAGCGGCACATAATTTAACAAAAGTTAATATGTGAATCAAAAAGAGATTTCATGTGTTTGACATGTTGAACTATTTAATAATAGATAATATATATAATGATAGTTACATGCCTGTACACACCTGATGAATGATACATATAATGATTAGTTGCTTAAATTATTATTCTTATGACTTCCATATGTATACTAAAATTTCATTGGTTATTATTATGATCATATTGATAAGAACCTAAGATGATTTTGATATTTCTATAGTTTGGACATGTATATGCTAGAATATATACATAGTTAAGGAAAAGAATTATGATGATGCCCCCTATACACCATCTGAAGGTATGTGATGGTCTATGTTGCTATAAAATTAATGAATATATGGTTAAGTAAGGAAATATACATGATTGGTGAATTGAAATGGAAATCGAGTAGAACAAGATAATAATGATATAAATAAATTAATTGTTTTAATTTGAGAATATTAATATATAAATTAATTACATGTCTGGTAAAATATAAATGGAGTAGTAAGAGCTTTTGCATGTTTACTTGTTAAATATACAGACATATAGATAAATAGACTTAGGTTTTTGGTCTTTTTTAAGTTAAATTAGGACATGATATATTTGTGTGTTTTTAGTAGTTTAATGATGAATTTTTAGATAAATGCATTATAATGAGACAATAAAACTTTAAATAAGTATAATAGGAA
>CANXYI010189434.1:0-10190 GCA_948208565.1 Hura crepitans
TTTGCACAAAATACCCGTTATCTGTTAACATAATTTTCTAAAAAGTAGTTGTTATTCTTGCTTGATAGTGAATTTTATCCATTATTCTAATATATGCTTCGAGTAAATTGCTAATAGCTATAACTATAGATTAAGTCCTAATCTATGCTAGGGAAATATAGCTTTTTTATAGTTAAAATATTTTAGATTATAATGCATGAAGTGAGTGTGTGATTCCCTATTTAAATTTTACACATGTGATATAATCTTGAGATGTATTTAACAATCTTGATGGTGTTGAGTTCCTAATTTATCTTCATTCACTGTTATACAAAATATAAATTAAGAGCGTAATAGTTCTGTAGAAAATTTAATTAGGTTTTATTATCATAAAAACTTTGAGATGTAGCCTAATAAGCTAATAATCTCCCTCTTTTTGATGATGACAAAATATTAAACTAATTTTTCTATAGAACTAATCTCATTAGTAAAAAATGCTCCTCGTGACTTTTTACATAGTATAGCAAAATAATAAACCATCATAATACATAAAGGTAATAAAATATAGTTATAATAAACTAAGTTATGTGCTTAGTTCAGATCCAAAAAACAAGTTAAAAAAATAACCAAATTGTTTAGGAACACAAATAAAAATTTGATGAAACTAAAAAAGAAAAGCAAGTAATAACAAATAAGCAGACAAACAATTAGCAACAAGATAAGCAATCATCAGCAACAAGAAAATAAGCTATCATTCTCCCCCTTTTTATCATCATCATTATGTGGGAGTGATGGTAAGGATGAGACTTGCTTCCTTCCTCTCTTTTTTTGACAGGGCTTTACGTATTTTTAGTAGCAATCCTAGTAGATTGATGCAATTTAGAAATCGTAGGAGTGTTAGAATGAGACTGCTTATCAGAAGATTGAACCATAGAATAAATAAGGGCTTGAGTTGAGGAAACATCAAAGGCTACTCCAATTTCTCGATCAACAGAACATAACACAACCTTTAGATATATCTTTTTCTCATTCAGTAAGCAATTGTTCTTGTAGGTTGGCCCTTTTCAAAAATAGGGTGCTTAATATGGAGGTTTCATAAGTGAGGAGCCAATAGATAGAGTATGTCTTATAGTATGTTTTAAAAGAGATTCATCAACCTTGTTTTGTCTTCTAAGTCTACTGACACTTCTTCATCTTCTGAATTTTCTTCTTGAATAAATTGTTATGGAGTGGTGACTAGAAGACTAAGCTTGGCAGGGGTGTTTTGATCTTTTAGAGAATATGTATCCATATTAGTAGTAGGTACTGCTTAGTCCTTATGCAACTTAGATACCTTAGATCTCATAAGGTCAGGTTTCTCTATAGAGGTAGAACTAGGGGGAAGATGTTGTATTATGAAATCAACAAGCATAGGGTCTAAAGTAGTTAGTCCTTTCTTAATATCAGTTTAGGATGGAAATTCACTTGAATTTGCAATGGGTGTAGATTCAGGAAGTTCTAGAGTTGATTGCTCTTTCTAATTCTCATTTTTATTCACTTGCTTTGCTTCTAAGACAACCTCTAAGGGTTTTTTTTGCCTTTGTTCTTCTTTCTCACCATTTGTTCAGAAGGTTTTGCATCTCTTTTTTTGGTGGCAATCAACTTAAGATTAGAAACCTTAAAGAACTTTTCCTAATCTTTGTGTTAGACTGAATAACATTTTTTTTATTCAGGGTGTTCTAGAACTTAGATAACTTAGTCAACAGTAGTGCAAAGGGGAAGAGGGCATCCTTTTTCAAGTTTTTCATTTGAGTAAAAATAAGATAACACATATTCAAATTTGCGTCGTTGTGATATAGCCATAGAATATATAAATTGAGATCAGTGACATAATCTACACTTCCTATTCTCAGTGCCATAAAAATAGTAATAACTTTGTGTAATCCCCTAAAATCTTTTAACAAGCTAGTTTAGGGTATTCATTTCCCTTTTGTTGAGGACTTTCATTGCAAGTGATTTTCTAAAAAGATTCTTTAGGTAGATTTCCTAGTTTCTCATACTTGGCATTGTTATCTATCTTAATACCTTGACTAGGAATCCCTAAGCCAACACTCAAAACTTCTAGATTTACTTCTTTTTCTATTCCTCATACTTTAACTAAAAAAAACATATTTAAACTTAAAGACCTAAAAAGAGTAAAATTGTCTTACCAATTTAGGATGACATTGCTAATCACATTCAAACAGCTTTTTCCATTATTGCTTCGAAATCCATTTTCCAACTTTGTCAAAACATTCCTTGAGGTATTTCCAAACAATAACCTTTGCTGGGATGACTTTTTTGTGAATGGTGCTCTTTGTGTTGAGTGGTTTTAATTCTCAGTTTTACTTGGGTTAAGCTCTATAGATTTAGCCATTTAGGGGTTACTCGAGTAAGAAGTAGATTTTGTGGTTTTAGAGGCTGCTACTAAATTGGATGGGCAAAAATTGCTAGATATACATTTGGCAAAAGTTTTTGTTCTTGCCATTTGAGACAGGGTTTTTGCTAGTGTAGAGAAGTTAAAGAGATGATAGTTTGGTAACCGAAGAAGAGAACTAATTTAAGTAAATGATTTTAATTGTCAAATCAAGTATCTTCTTTGAGATATTTTCTGATCAGGTATACACATTTTCAGGAAAGAAGGAATAGAGGGTTTATGTTTCCAAACTAGGCAAGAACGTGTTAACCTATATATTTTACTATTTTACCCTCAATATATAGTTATTATCCTTTAATTTTCCTATTATCTACCAAAAATTTCTATTATGATAATCATTATGCAATTTTAGATAAATGTGGGTTAATAGAAAAATAAATGCTTATTTGAAAAGCAAAAATTAACAGAAATTTTTATAAACCACGTTTAAATATATATGTGTGTGTGTGTAGATTTAGATGAACTATAGATTAAATAGAACGTAGATTAAAGGGATTTATATACAGATAGAATTAGATGAACTATAGATCAGATAGCACATAGATCAAAGAGATTTCTATGCAGATAAATCAAACTAGTGAAAGTATAGATTAGATATTTCTATGATTTTTGATCTAAATGTTTCATAGAATCCCTATACTTAATTTTCTTCTAATCTTTGTGATCTGATCTTTTTTCAAAGGTTTTATGAATATATCTGCCAATTGACAATCTATTGGAACAAATTCTATGATGATTTCTTCTTTTTGTACATGATCTCGAATAAAATGATATCTAGTCTCAATATGTTTTGTTCTTGAATGCAAAATAGGATTTTTAGTTAGATTTATTGCACTAGTATTAACACAGTAGATTGGAATCTTATCTTCATTGATTCCCTAATCATGTAGTTGTTATTTGATCCACAATATTTGAGCCATACAACTTCTTATAGTAATATATTCTATTTCTACTATTGATAAAGCCACCGAATTTTGCTTCTTACTTGACCAAGTAATCAATAATTGTCTAAGAAAGTAACTTACACCTAAAGTAATTTTTCTATCTAGTTTACATCATGCATAGTCAGCACCAGAATATCCTATTAAATTAAATGATGTACTTTTAAGATACCATAAATCGAGATCTTGTGTCTCAATTAAGTATCTGAATATTCACTTTAATTAAGTATCTAGCTCACAAACAAATGCTAAAGTGAATATCAGGTCTACTAGTTGTTAAATACAAAAGAGGTCTGATCATTCCTTTAGACAATTTTTCATTGACACTTTTCTTTTTTCATCTTTATCCATTTTTATGAAGGGACTCATAAGTGTCTTAGTAGGTTTTACTTCTATCATGTCAAACTTTTTTAGTAGTTCCCTGGTGTATTTCATCTGGTTAATGACAATTCCATTTTCACATTATTTGATTTGTGATCTAAAAAAGAAATTTAATTCTCCTATAGAGCTCATCTTAAACTCATTTCTCATGTTTCCTTTAAACTCTCTATATAAAGAAAGATTAGTAGCACCAAAAACAATATCATCAACATAAATTTGGATAATCAAAATATAAAAAAACTTATGTTTAATAAACAATGTTTATCCATTTTACCTCTTTTGAATCCATGATCAAGTAAAAATTGACTTAGTCTTTCATACTAAGCCCTTGGAGCCTGTTTTATTCCATGTAAAGCTTTTGATAGTTTATAAACATGATTTGGATTTTTGATATCTTTAAAACTAGGGGGTTGAGACACGAATACTTCTTCATTTAGAATACCATTTAGAAAGGCACTTTTTACATCCATTTGATATAGTATAAAATCTTTAAGACATGCGAATGAACATAGTATTCTAATGACTTTTAGTCTAGCTATAGGTGCAAAAGTTTTATCGAAATCTATACCTTCTTCCTGATTTAATCTTGAGCCACGAATCTAGCTTTGTTTTTAATTATATTTCCTTGTTCATCCATTTTACTTCTAAATACCCTTTTAATTCCAATAACAAATGCATTTTTAGGTTTAAAGACTAGATTTCATACCTGATTTCTTTTAAATTGGTTAAGTTCTTCTTGCATGGCTAGAACCTAGTTTTCATGACTTTGTGCTTCTTGAATGTTCTTAGGTTCTAACTAAGATACAAAAGTAACATTAATGCAATATTCTTTCAACTGTCTTCTTGTTATTATTTTTATAAATGGATCAACTAAAAGATTTTCTCTAGAATGATATTTATGATATCTCCATTCTTTTGGCAGATCACTCTGCTCTATTCTCTAAACTTCAATCTATTTCTCTCTTTGTTCTTGATCTGTTGTTCTATCATTAGCATCTTCTGTTGGTTTTGAGTTTACCTTATCTTTACCATTTTTTGTGATGAATTTTGAGCTTCATTTCCTTCTTTTCTTTTCTCATGATTTCCTGTTTCATGAACAGAGAAATACCTTTCTTGAAAGTAGGTATCAGTAGTATCAAATTTTACATTTATTGAATCTTTTACCACTGGTGTTCTTTTATTATAAACTCTATAAGCTTTACTACTTTGAGAATATCCTAAAAATATACCTTCATTAGATTTATCTGCTTAAAAATATTTTGGTAGATTACATTTGTTAAGCATAAGTCTAGCCATGTCCTACAATATTCTGTTCTTCCTTTCCACTACACCATTTTGTTGAGGAATTCTTGGTGTTGAGAAGCTATAATGTATACTTAATCTATCACAAAATTCTTTGAAGCTTTTATTTTCGAACTCACCTCTATGATCACTTCTAATTGTTATGTTTTTGTACCCTTTTTCTTTTTGAACTTTCTTGTACAGCTTTTTAAAGCAATCAAAAGCATGATTTTTATGAGCAAGAAAGATTACCGATGTAAATATTGAATAGTTATCCATAATAACCATTGCATATGCTTTTCCATTTAAACTAGTTAGAGTTATATGCCCAAATACATCTAAGTGCAAAAGTTCTAGTGATTTATTTATGGATATCTCATTCTTTGCTTTGAAAGATGATCTAGTCTATTTGCCCAGTTGACATGCCTTATAAACATAATATTTGTCAAACTTTGTCTTCGCTAGACCTCTTACTAGATCTCTCCTAGAGAGATTTTCAATTGAATAAACACTTGCATGCCCAAGCTTTTTATGCCATATCTTGCTTTGGTTTTCTTGAGTAATTAAACACATTTTAATATCTTTCTTTGACTCTTACATATTAACTTTGTAAACATTTCTAGATTTGTGTCCTGTAAGAATAATATCTCTAGTTATAACTTTTTATAATATTCAATGATCTATTTCAAAGATTACTCTTTTATTTTTGTCATACATCTGACTAATGCTTAATATATTATACTTTAGCCCTTTTACATAGTAGACTTTTTTTATTTTTGGATCTGCAGTAATTGATCCTATTCCAATTATATGACCTTTGCTTTTTATCACTAAAGTTGACTTTTCCACCATCCATTATGGTTAGATTTGAAAACTTTATTCTATCCTAGGTCATGTGTCGAGAATAGCCATTATCCATATACCATTTATTTGAATCACTGCTCTTTATATATTTCTACAAAAAAGATTAAGCAGATTTAGGTACCCAATTTGACTTAGGTCCTTATGAGTTAGTGATATCTGAAGGTTTTTATTTAATCCGAAGTGGTAAAGAATTTCTAGTTGCACACTTTTTGAGAAACATGCTTTTTCACTTGTTTTTGTGGATTTTTCAACCCAGTAAGTTTTTTCTGCATTGAATCATTTCTTATAATAACATTACTTAGATGTGTGTCCTTTTTTACAACAGTAATTACACTCAGTAGAGGAATCATTCATAGATGCAGAGGAGACAAATAAGATGTCATGATCGTAATTATAATGCATATGTTTCCTTTTGTTGTTTTTGTGTTCTTTATTCTATTTACTCTTTTTAAAGCATCATTATATTTCAGATTTCCCTTTTTAGTTTTCTTTTTGCTGATCAAATTTTGGAAAATAGTTTTATGAAAGAACATGACTTGTTTTCTTCTAGTTTTATCAATAATTTTTAACTTATTAATTAGTAGACAAATATTGTTTTCTTTTTCTTCACAACATTTTTTTTAGTTTTCAAGTTTTTCTACCTTTTTATTGATATTACCTTTCAAATATGTATACTTTTTCTTGAGTTGATTATACTTCTCATGCAATTTATTAAAACATGCAACCATGTTATCAAGATCATCACTATCTGAATTAGAACTACTAACCTTATTGTCAATTTATTTTGAATCATTTGCATCATCAATGTAATTCTGAACTTTTTTTCTTGAATGGCCATAAATCTAGCATGTTCCATATCTTTATCATATTCTTCTAAACTGTCAGATGATTTATCACTATCACTCCACATTGCTATCATTACTTTCTTTTTTGACTTATTGCTCTTTTTCTTTTGATCGGGACATTTTGTTTTTATGCGCCTTGGCTTGTTACAACTATAGCAAATAATTTCACTTGAATGTTATCGATATTGATCGTTATGGTACTAATGTCTATGAGAGGAATTTTTGTGATTTAAGCCCTTCTTGTAGTATTTTTTGAATAACTTGGTTATCATAAACATCTCATATCTGATGTAATATCACTGGAATTTGCTTTAAGAGCAATTCCTTTCTTTTTATCATCATTTTTCTTTTCACTTTTCTCATTCTCTTTTTGTTGTTTAACAACACGTTCATAAGCAATGAGAGATTCTAGAACTTGATCATATTCTTGTTTTGATAGATCGTTGTTAAGCCAAACTACCACTTCAAGTTGCCATTTTGAATTTAAAGCTCTAATCAATTTCCTAATTTTAGCTTCTTCAGTAATATACTGACTAAATCCACTAAGAGCACTTGTGATCTTAATGAAATAACCACTCATTTCAGTAATAGTCTCATTTGGTTTCATTTTAAAATTTTAGTACTTGCTCATGTGAATATGTAATATGAAATTTTTAACTTGTGCTATACCTTTATAGGTAGTTACAATTTTATCTTAGATATCTTTTGCATTATAGCAATTTGAGATTCTATTAAACTCATTTGCATCAAGAGACAATAAAGCATGTTTATAGCTTTAACATTCCACTTAAGTTTGCTCAATTCAGTTTTAGTATAATTAATAATGCATTTTTTAGTTTCAATACCATTTTTTTTATTTCAGTGGGTCATGTATACCCTACAAAATAGAGATCCAACATGGCATATCATGTTGTTGAATAAAACATGTCATTCTGCATTTCTAGAAAGAGAAATATTATCCTTAAAATAGGAGTGGTCTAGTATATGATTGTCCTTCTTCAAAGAAAGGATTGTGAGTTGAGATTGTAGTTGAGGTTAAATTTATATTTTCTAATCTCTCAAGGGTTGTTATGCTTAAAATTAAGAGACTTATTCTGATACCAAATGTAGGTCCTGAATACTTAAAAGGGGATGGCTAAATTCGGTATTAAAATTTTTCCTTTCTTAAAAAATCATACTTGGTATAAATGATATTCTGAACTATTTTGTATATTTATAAAACAATTTAAAAACAAATTGAATCTTCTTAAATAAACTTAATAAGACAAATTTTTATCTTTAATAGGTTAAGATTCTTTTAAAAGAAATAATTTAAATGAAGAATAGAGATTACTTAAGCATGTTGAAAAGATAATGCAAAACTAAAGTTTAGAGCAGAAATGATAATAAGCAGAATACTATAGCAAGTTGATTTTTATAGTGGTTTAGGTAATCCAAGCTTACATGCACTTTGTCAAGCAAACACACTTGAATTTCCACTGTTTTACTCAACTCTATTTTACTTAGGTAAGAGTTAAAAGCCTTTACAAATCAAGCCACAATCTTTTTCGAGACAAAAGATGCATAAAGAAAACTTTCCTAGAGTAATTCTTAACTCTGGATACACAATTAAAAATTTCTTTTATATCACAAAGAAAACTTTCGACAGATTACAAAAAATAAGCTATAATATGAAATGAGGAGAATGTAAGCATATGAAGTGCAAGATATGGGAAAAATGGTTATAAAGCATATTAGAACTTTCACTTAAAAGATGAAAATTGTTTTCTAACTTCTCTAAAAAAACATTTGATCATTTTATAAGGGTATTTATACAAGAGCAACTTTCTTTCCATTATTTTGCACAAAATACCCGTTATCTATCAACATAGTTTTTCAAAAACTAGTTATTATTCTTTTTTTATAGTGAATTATGTCTGTTATTCTAGCTTAGAGTAGATTACTAATAGCTATAACTATAGATTAAGTTATGATCTATGCTTAGGAAGGATAACCTTTTTATAATTAAAGTATTTTTAGATTATGATGTATGAAGTGAAGTGTAATTCCTTATTTTGATATTACATATGTGATTAAATCTTGAGATGTATTTAACAATCTTGAAGGTGTTGAGTTCTTGATCCGTCTTTATTCACTATTCTATAAAATAAAGATTAAGAGCAGAATAGTTCTTAAGAAAATTTAATTAGGTTTTATTATCATCAAAACTTTGAGATGTAACCTTATGAGCCAACAATTAAAATTTTTATGATATTTTCATTCCTATTAAGATGGCAATAATTAGTCTATTTATGATGTTGTCAGGATGGTTTTCTTTATTCAATTCCTTAGAAAAACATGGCGTTGATTGTTGAATTGTCAAAGATTTTACATCACCAACTTTATTTTATGTGTCAAGCGAAGAGTTTAGATTCTAGAAATTGGCAAAAGCTTCAATTGTATCTTGATTTGATTGATAAGACTTGTGTAGACTTCCTTTTACCCTAATCAACAAAGGCGTATACTCATGCCATGAATGGTATATACTAGGTTCTTTCCCTTAAAAACCACATATATTTTCCCTTTAATCTTCTTCTTGCAAATATTCATTTTAAAAAAATCTTCTCTTGATTAAATAGATAGTTTGGGGGTATTTTAAGAGAATGATTAAATTTTTATATGAAAAAATGAGCAATAAATGAACTAGATTTATCAAATAAAAATAAATTAAAAATATGAGTATATGAAGAAAAGCTTCATCTAAAAGTAATGGATAAGGCAGGTTACAGATGATGAAAGAAAAGGAAGTCAGAGATAAAGAATAATAATAATGAACATTTATATTTTTATAAGAAAACAAAATAAATAAAATATTGTGAAAAATAAGGATATAGCCAGCGAAAGAGGGGTTGGGCGTTAAGAGCCTTGAAAAAGAAAAAAGGATAAATAAATTTCATTTCATGCAATAAATAAGACAATTCAAATTAAAAGTTTCATCAAAGAATAATTGAGTAATTTTATAGTGGGTAGGTTGTAGTCCTAAAATGTGATTAGAAAGAAATGGATTAAAAATGTAACTTTCAAATTACATTGTTATTTTTAAAATACAAAATCAAATCTTGTTGATTATCCTCTATTAAGGTAAAAGTTATTTTAAAGAAAATTTTTGTCTCAATTAAATTGTCACTTTATGAAGTGAAGGAAAAAAATAATTAATCAATATCCTTTTTCAATTCTACCCTTAGTTATGAAATAAAGGGTATAAAAGAATTAAAGGAAATTTGGATACTGATTAAAAAGTAGAAAATAAATTAATTTAGAAAAGTATGCAAATATTTGATAAGAGGTTATTATATTTTATTATAAATAAGTTTTTCTTTTTGTAAAATTGAAATAATTAAAGTGTTATTTTATTATTGCATTTCACCCTTGAAACATAATAAAAAAATGCATTTTTGTTTATGA
>CANXYI010189665.1:0-15486 GCA_948208565.1 Hura crepitans
AAACAAGCACACATAATGAATATTTTAATATTTACCATTTTAACATTCATATGTCACAACAAAAAGAAACATATAAAGAAAACATGTTTAACATTCATTTAAAATGCATGGTTATAAACCATAGAACATAAGTGATTAATCCTTTTTATAATTAACAATTAGCAATCTTCTCAATAATCCTCTTATTGATTAGTATTTCGGATTCAATCTCTTAATTTATTTAACTATATTCATGTCTAACACATATTAACATCTTAATTATATTTTATAAATATTATCTTATCAATTACATTAATTAATTGAGGAACAACTCAATATAATTTATTATGCTTACATTTTTCATTTTAATTCTTTCATTTTCATCATTTTCTAGCCCGTTAAAGTTTTATGACTAGTATGCCTTCTTCTAGCAATCATAAGGTCCCCCAGTATCCCAGGAGACATTATTCTTGTGTCGAAGGTACTATTCATGAAACTAAGACTTACGAGCATTACAATCATTTCCCTTTTAAGAAATTTTATCCTTGAAATTACACAGTGAAAAAAGATGTGGATACTAAGCTTTCATTTGCTCACTTTCCCAAGTGGCTTCTTCTATTTTATAGTTCTTCCACAGCACTTTCACTAATGGTATGGATTTATTCCTCTAATCTTTGACTTCTTTGACAATTATCTATACTGGCCCTTCCATATAAGTGAAATATAGTTATACCTGATTCTCTTTTGCAAGTATCATATGAATAGGATCAGATCGTTATCACCTCAACATCGAGACGAGAAACACCTCATAGATCTATTGCAATTTCATTGTTAAGGCTAGCTTGTAAGCTACTTATCCCACATGTTTTGTGACCTCATATAGACTGATCAATCTGGGACTTAATTTGCCTTTTTTACCAAATTTGTGCGCCTTTTTGCAAGGTGATACTTTTAAGAAAACTTTCTCACTTGCCTCATATTAAATATATTTCCACTTTAAATCAACATATGACTTCTATTAGTTTAGGGTAGCCTTTAATCTATCCCTTATAATTTAGACTTTCTCCTTACCATCCTTGATCAAATCAAGTGCCATAAGTTTACTTTCACCTGCTTCACTCTAGCAAAGAGGAGTCATACACCTTCTACAACATAGTGCCTTATAAAGTGCCATGCCTAATCTAGTTTGGTGGATGTTGTTATAAGCAAACTCAATTAAAGATAAATGCTTGTCTTAGCTTAATTTAAATTCAATGGCATAACTGCATAGCATAATTTCTAGTAATTGTATCACTCTTTTTGATTATCTATCTATCCATGGGTGAAATGTTGTACTAAAAGTTTGATGAGTACCTAAAACCTTTTACAACTTCTTCCAAATTTTAGAAGTGTATCGAGGGTTTCGATCTGAAATAATGGCAACTGGCACTCCGTGCTATCTCATAATCTCATCGATGTATAATTAGGTTAGCTTATCTAAGGAATAATCCATATTGACTAGAATGAAATAAGCTATCATGGTCAAGCTATCCATGATCACCAAATTGCATCACATTTATTTTTAGTCATCGGCAATCGCATTATGAAATCCATAGTGTCTTTCTCCCACTTCCATTCTAGAATTGCTATAGGATACAACAATTCAAAAGGAACTTGATGTTCTACTTTTACTTATTGACATGTCACACATTGAGCCATATAATATGCTACTTCTCATTTCATTCTTAGCCACCACTACTAAGATTTCAAGTCATGATACATCTTTGTGCTCCCTGGGTGCATGGAATACGGAGTGTCATGTGCTTCTCTTTGACTTTACTTATTGTTTTTATAAGATATTCATCTTGCATTTATACTTTTTTATATGCTGCTTAAAGTGAGGTTTTACCTGTAACTCAACCAAATTGCATCACTCTTAGTGTAGTTTATTATGGTAATCATAGATCTCATAGCAGTTGTAATACCCATGAAACTTAGTTTCATGAATAGAACTTTCGAGCCATGAATAGTGTTCTTAGGATGTCAAGGGACTGCAAGATGGCTTAAAAGGGTAAATACTGCTCGTAAAACTTTGACGGGCCATAAAATGATAAAAATGAAATAATTAAAAGATTTAGCAGAACTAATAAATCATAACAAGCTATAAAATTAGTAAATAGTGACATTCGTTGAGTTTGTGTAAGGAATGATCTAGGGAGTGCTTGAATATACCTAAAAAAGGCATACCTAAAGGCAAAATATTCCAATGAGTCTATTGGAGAAAGAATTTTAATATTTAGAGGTCATTTACTATTTATTCAAAATTTTTAGATTTTACAAGTCAATAGCAACTTGAGTTGACTATGGAATTTTGACCCAAGATTTTACGGGGGCTTTAATGTGGTTGATTGAGAATTTTTAGCATTAAATTCAATTTTTTGAAGGTCATCAAAAATTAAAATGAATTTTCAAAGTTTCAAAGAAAATTGATAAGAAACAAACTGAAAAATCAACCTGTTTAGTGAACGGGACCCACGGGCCTTACACATAAGTGGGCAAGCACATGTGGGAAGCCTATATATGCTAAAAATTTGCCATCTACTTCCTTTTCCACTCAATAGCTGATGCCATTAATGCCATTTCTCCTCTCCTCTTTTTCCTTCTTCAACTCCTCCATTTCTCCACCAAATTCTCTAAATATAATAAAGTAGGCTCGAGTCAGAGGACTAAAACTAAGACATGAGCCCCAGCTCGTTAGTATGCAATCTGAGTCATGTAAAAGCTGAGGCATCAAATTTGATTGTCAGTACATTCTCGTTACTTAACTTTATTGTATTGGTATTGATAGATCTTGGATCTACGTATTCATATATATATATGTACTGCATAAGCATTGCATAAGGGATTAGAGCATGAACTTATTGATGTAGATATCTTAGACAGCAACTCGATCGGACAGAGTGTGTTAGTGAATAAAGTGTATAGGTGTTATCCTCTAAGGATCCAATATATTATTAAACTTCCTTTATGTGAGTTTGATGTTATTCTAGGCATGGACTTATTATTTGAACATCAAGTAGTGGTTGATTGTGAACAAAAAAAACTTAAACTTTAGACAACTGAGGGAAGAGAAGTGATAGTCTATGGCAAGAGAGATTCCTTACCTAGTCTAATTTCAACTGTAACAATGAGGCAATTCATCTATAAGGGATGTGAAACTTATCTTCCTTATGTCATTGACATTAACAATCCTACTACAAGTCCTTATTAGATACCTGTGGTATCAAATTTTTTTTATGTCTTTCCTAATGAACTTTTGGGATTGCCATGACCTTATGAAGAAAAGTTTGAGATTGAGGTGTATCCCAATATTACTCTAGTGTCTATTACACTATACTGAATGGCACTTGTAAAATTGCAAGATTTACTAGTGAAATTGCAACAACTGCTAGAAAAATGTTTTATGAGATCGATTGTTTCTCCATCCAGAGCACCTATGTTATTTTTGAAGAAGAAAGATGGATCGTTCATATTATGTATCGACTATAGGAAGTTGAATAAGGTGACTATTAAGAACAAGTATTTACTACCTATAATTAATGATTTGTTTGATCATCTTAGAGGAGCTAATAGGTTCTCAAAGATTGATTTGAGATTAGGTTATCACTAGTTGAGGATTGAGGAATCTAATATTCTAAAAACTACTTTTAGAACTAGATTTGGGCATTACAATTTTCTAGTGATGCCATTTGGGCTCACTAATGCCCCGACAGCTTTTATAGATCTCATGAATAGAATTTTTAAGCCATTCTTAGACTAGTTTGTTATGGTCTTTATTGATGACATTCTGGTGTATTCTAAGAGTTAGGAAGAACATGAACAACACTTGACAATTGTGTTAAATATATTGAGAGAGAAGCAGTTGTATACAAAGCATAATAAGTGTGACTTTTGGTTGATAGAGGCATCCTTTTTAGGCCATATTGCATCGATAGATTGAACTACAGTTAATTCAAGTAAAGTAAAAGCTGTGATGGAGTGGAAGCCTCCTAGGAATGTGATAGAGATCCGTAGTGTCCTAGGATTGGCAAGATATTAAAGGAGATTCATGAAAGGATTTTCCATGATTGCCACACCACTCACAAGACTATTGAGAAAGGATGTAAAAATTGTTAGGGATGACAAGCGCCAAGCAAGTTTTGATAGACTTAAAGTGATGTTAATTGAACTACCTATTATTACACAACCCAAGCAAGGCAAAGACTTTATGATATATAATGATGCTTCACACAATGGGCTTGGGTGTGTATTGATGCAAAAGGGAAAAGTGATAGCTTATCCTTTGAGACAATTGAAATCGCATGAATAGAACTACCTAACACAAGATCTAAAATTAGCTATAATAATGTTTACTTTAAAGGTATAGAGACAATATTTATATGGTGAGAGGTGTTACATTTACACTAATCATAAAAGTTTCAAGTACCTTCCTATATAGAAGAAATTAAACTTGAGACAACAATGTTGGATGGAATTGATAAAAAACTATGATTGCTCGATTGACTACCATCTTGAAAAGGCAAATATAGTTACAAATGCCTTGAGTTAGAAGTTTATTGCAACTATGAAATCTATGAATGTTCGAGTAAAATACACTCTATATGATGCTATGTTAGTAGAGTTGCAACTAAAACCCGATTTTAAACAGTAAGTGAAAGAAGCACAAAAATGAGATAAGTAACTTATGCAACTAATGAGTAAAGTTAAAAAGGGGAAGACCACTAGCTTTGAGATAAGAAAAGATGAATGTATGTATTATCAAGATAGATTGTATGTACCTAATGTTGATGAATTTAGTAAACAAATATTACATGAGGCAGATGAAGCTCTATATGATATGTATCTAGGGAATACAAAAATGTAGTTAAATTTGAAACCTTATTACTAGTGGTTAGGAATAAAGAGAGATATGGTAGATTATGTAGTAAAATGTTTAACGTGTCAGGAAGTCAAGGCTAAGCATCAAGTTCCATCTAGATTATAACATCTTGTAGCAGTACCAGAATAGAAATGGGAGAAGATCATCATGGACTTTGTCATGGGATTGCCAGTGAGTAGGAGTAAATGTGTTGTTGTATGGGTGATAGTGGATAAACTTACCAAGATAGCTCATTTCATTCCAGTAAGAATGGATTATTCACTGGATAAGTTGACATAACTATATGTAGGTGAGATTATGAGATTACATAGAGTGGTATAACCATAATTTTAGATAGAGATCCTTGCTTTACTTTTAGATTTTGGTAAAAGTTACAAGATGCTTTGGGAACTTAATTAGCCTTCAGTATAGCTTTCCATCCATAGATTTATAGACAGTCAGAGTGAGTGATACAAGTACTGGAAGAAATGTTATGCAGTTGTGTGATTGAATTTAAAGGAAGTTGGGATCAATACCTATCAATAGTTGAGTTTGTCAATAACAATAGCTATCAGGGTAGCTTAAGCATGGCACCATATAAAGCATTGTATGGTAGACGGTGTACAATTCCACTTTGTTAGAGTGAAGCTAATGAGAGTAAACTTATGGGACTAGATTTGGTCATAAATGTAGAAGAGAAAGTGAGAGTTATAAGAGACAAATTGAAAGCTACCACTAATTAACAGAAATTGTAAGCTGACTTGAAAAGAAGAGATATTAAGTATGAAATTAGTGATAGAGTGTTCTTAAAAGTGTCTCTATGGAAGAAGATCCTCAGATTTGGCAAGAGCGGGAAATGGAGCCCGAGGTTCTTCAGTCCATATGATATTACAGAGCATCTGAGACTGGTGGCTTATTGACTAGAATTGCCACCAAAATTGTAGCAAATACATTAATGTATTTCATGTATCAATGTTGAGACAATTTCAATATGATCCTTCTCATGCCATATGTATAAAAGAAGTGCAAGTACAGTTAGATTTGACATGTGAAGAGGAATCAGTACAAGTTTTAGGCAGAGAAATTAGAGATTTGAGAAATAAAAACATATTATAGGTAAAAGTGTTATGGAAGTATCATAACATAGAAAATATAACATGGGAGAGTGAGGAATAGATGAAAGTGCATTATCCACACCTATTTTCCTCAGGTAATTTTGAGGACAAAATTTCCTAAGGGGGGAAAAATGTAACACCCATGAAACTTAGTTTTAAGAACAGTACTTCCAAGCCATGAATAGTGTTCTTGAGATGTCGGGGCACTACAAGATGGCTTAAACGGGCAAGTACTGCTTGTAAAACTTTAAAGGGCAATAAAATGATGAAAATGAAATAATTAAAAGATTTAATAGAACTAATAAATCATAACAGGCTATAAACTAGTGAATAGTGACATTAGCTGGGTTTGTACCAGGAATGGTTTGGGTGCACTTAGATGGACCTAAAAATGACATACCCTAAAGGTCAAAAATTCAAATGATTCTATTGTAGAAAAAATTTTAATATTTGGTGGTCATTTACTATTTATTCAAAATTTTTAAATTTTATGAGTGAATAGTAACTTAAGTTGACTATAGAGTTTTGACTTAAGATTTTACGAGGCATTTAATTGGTTAATTGAGAATTTTTTGCTTTAAAATCAATATTTTTTGAGGTCGTGAAAAATTAAAATGAATTTTCAATGTTTTAAAGAAGATCAAGAAGAAATGGACTGAAAAATTAATGTGTTAAGTGAAGGGGGCCCACGAGCCTTGCACATAAATGGGAAGCCCATATGTGACAAAAAGTTGCTTTTACTTCATTTTTTTCTCAATGGCTAATTCCCTTTCTCCTCTCATCTTTTTCCTTCTTTAACTCCTCTATTTCTTGACCAAATTCTCCATATTATAGACTAATCTTTACCTCCCTATCATAATTGAGTTAATCCAATTGATAGAAGTGGAAAAAGGCTTGAGAAGGGAGAATTTTACACTTGGTGAATAGCATCACCAAGAAGAGTAAGTGGTTAAAGCTAAATTTTTTTTTCATAAGAAGAATACAATGGATTTTAAGGTTATATATATAATAAGAATTGAATTCAAAGTTATATTAGATTTTTTAGGAATTTTCTAAGGCGAGATGTAATTATGTGCAAGAAAAAACCAATCAAGGAGACAAAGGCAAGGACAAGCCTTGAATTAGGTAAAAAGCATTGAGAGCTAAGTGAATTTGATATTAAAATGTATGTACATGCATAATTGTATAAAAAAAGCATGAAATTTATGTATAGAAATGTAAGATTTGTATGTATATGAATGTAATTGTCTATTATGTTAAATGTAAATTAATTGGGTACTTTTGTGAACTAAATAAATGTGAAAATTGAATGAAAAATAGCTATGAAATGTGATAACCCTATAGTGGCCAAATGGTGCCTTATAAGTGTGTAAATGTGTATTAAAGAAAGGAATGTGTTAATGGCAAGGTTGTAATAAAAAAATGGACTTAAAGTTGTGTATGTGATGACATGAAACAATATTAAGAGAATTAATGTTATTTTACATAAAACTAATGTTATTGAATGATGTGCATTTATGAGTGTGCAAATGAATAATTATGTGAAATATATTATGTAAGTAAATGTGATGAACAAATGATATTTGAGGATTAGAAAAGATTGAGAATAAGAATGATAAAGTGATAATGAAGATCACCTAAAAATGTGATTTTGATAAGTGGCTATAAATGACCAAATGAATAGTTAATTATGACCTAAAATGTTGTCGAATGACTATTAACTAAATGGAAAATAAAAAATGAGAATTTAAAGACCATATAGTTAGACACCCACTGGTTGGACTAAGAAATTAAGCAGCTTTTTTTTGAGTCAAGTCAATTACTATCATTCGCATTATTGTTATGGACAGGCATAGCTGTCGAGGATCTTTTAGAGACACTACATGATAATGCGGGTACAGTCGCTAAGGTTCATTAAGAGCCATTATTCTATATACCATAGCATGGGCAGAGCCATCGAGGTTTTTTGAGAGCCACTGTACGATAGCATGGGTATAACCATTGAGGTTCATTGAGAGCCACTGTACGATATATAGGTGCAGTTATCGAGGTCCAAAATGTCAGCCACTACACAATTTTCATTTCCACTAACCAGTGTCCTTAAGTGTAGTATATCAGTATAGGCCATATTAAATTTAAGTCTTATAATGAGAAATTTAACTATTCTATGAAATGTAAAATGATTGGATTGTAATAATGAAAATATATCAACTTAACATGTATATTGTTGCATATAAACTATAATTATCTATTAAAAACTTGAACTATTTATGTTGTTTGTAATTGCATGATTACCTTTGTTTGAGTGCATTTGTATATTATGTTTTCTCAAGTTTACCATTGAGTTATACTTAGCATATCAGTGTTTCGATGCACAGGTAAAGGAAAGTGAGCAAGGGATGAGTCAAACCTCTATAGCTAGAGAGTATTTTTGGGGTACAATACTTTATCTAGTTTTAGTCTATAATCAAATATGTACTCATGTATGGCTAGAATATGGGTTGTGTTAGAATGTTAAAATGAATGTAATCATAAAGTAGGGCATGTAATTAATAATAGAAAGAGAATAATAGAAATATCTATAAGGATAAGCATGTACATGAATGCTATTGTTTGTTATTTCTATTTTCTGATGGGTTTGCAACCTTGTGATGCCTATAATGGCTGTGAGGCATGTGAAATGGTTGTATATTATGATTGTTGAGTTGAGAAGACCAGATGGGTCCATATTAGTGTGAAGGGATGACTGTTATATATAAAAGTGTGATTTTCTTTGAATGAAAAATTTTGGTTTTTAACTCGGACAACTGTTAGGCTATTCAATTTTTTGGAAAAATGATTTTCAAATCATATGGAAGTTTTTGATAGTGTCTTATGATAAATAAAATGACACTATAAAGAAAAATCTAAAAATAATTATCTAATATGTCAATTAAAATTAAAACACTAAGTGTTAAATGAATGAAATCCAAGGGTAATTTTAGAATGGATAATCATATGGGAAGTAGCACTCTTATCGAGTTTCTTCGGGAGTCAAGTAAAGGTGTTAGAACAACTATGAACTTTTGACTCAAGGCATCAACAACAACATTCACATTTCTAATATGATAGTCAATTAACAATCATAATCTTTTATCAATTCTATCTAATGTCATAGCCTCAGGTTCAACTCATTTTGTGTGGGATGGTATTTCAAGCTTTTATGATTCATGTAAATATAACACCTTTCACCACATAAGTAATTTCTCCACAATTTCAATTCAAACTCAATAGTAGCTAATTCTTAATCATATGTCAGGTAGTTCCGTTCATGTTGCTTCAGTTGCCTAGAAGCATAAGCTACTACCTTTCCATCTTATACCAAAACACATCCAAGTCTATTATGAGATGAATCACTATAAATCACATACTCTTTCCCTTGCTCGAGTTGAGTAAGTATAGGTGCTTCAGTTAGCATTACCATCAACTTGTCAAAGTTCATTTGGCATTTATCATCCCATAAAAATTTTATATCTTTCTGTAACAATTGGGTCAATGGTGCTGCAATCATCAAGAACCATTTCACAAATCTTTTTGTAATACCCAGCCAATCCTAGAAAGCTTTGGTTTTCAAGTACACTCTCAGGACGTTTCCATTCCACCATAGCTTTAACTTTATTGGTGTCAACCCTTATGCCATGTGCTAAAATAAAGTGGCCTAAAAAGGCTACTTTAGTCAACTAGAATTCAATGTTACTTAACTTATCATATAACTATTTCTCTTTTAGAGTCTAAAACACAATTCTCAAATGCTACTCCTGTTTTTCTCTATTCATTGAATGAACTAGGATGTTATCAATAAAACTACAACAAATTGGTCAATGTATAGCTTAAAAATCTTATTCATCAAGTCCATTAAGGCTACTAGGGCATTAGTGAGTCCAAATGGCATCACTAAGAACTCATAATGCATGTACCTTATTTTGAAGGCGGTTTTTAGGATATTTGCCTTCTTAATTCTCAGTTTGTGATACCCCAATCTCAAGTCAATTAAAGAAAACATAGTAGCACCTTTGAGCTAATCAAAGAGATCATCAATTCTAGGTAATGGGTATTTATTCTTAACTATCACCTTATTCAACTGCCTATAGTCAATGCACAGCTAAATAGACCCATCCTTCTTTTTCATAAAGAGCATTGGTGCTCCTCACAGTGAAGTACTTGGCCTAACAAAGACTTTATCTAATAATTCCTCCAACTGCACCTTCAATTCTTTCAATTTTATAAGTGCCATCCGGTATAGGGAAATAGGCCTAAAAGTAGTATTAGGATAAATATTAATTCAAAGTCAAGCTCTCGTTATGGGGGCAATCTTGGTAGATCATCTAAGACTACGATAGGAAATTCTAATACTACTGATATCTAACCAAGGCTCGGTGTGATATTTTCTGTATCAACTATATGAGCTAGGTAAGCCTCACATCCCTTTCAGATAAGTCGCCTAACTATTTCATTTAAGATAGTATTAGGCAAGGAATTCTGCTCACCGGCTACTATCACCTCATATCCCTCAATTGACTTGAGGGTCAACCTCTTTTGTTCACAATCAACCATTGCTCAGTGTTTAGATAACTAGTCCATACTAAGGATCACATCAAATTCATGAAATGGGAGTTCAATCAAATTAGTTAGGAATACTTAACCTTTAATTATCAAAGGACCATGTCTGTACAATCTATTCACTACCACACACTACCTAATTAGGTTGCTAACTAAGATGTATAAATCTATAGGTTAAGGTTCGAACCCTTTATCCTATACTCATGCCATGCAAATTTATGAGTGTGCGGATGCAAGATATATCAATGCCAAGATAAAAGTATTAAATAAATAAAATATACTAGTAATCACATCCGGAGCCTTAGCTTCTTCGTGAGCTCAGATGGCATACTAGTGAACTAGTGCTCAAGTCTTTGTCTTGGTCCTCTAGCTGGTACTTAGCTTTTCATTCTTATTCTTTTTCTAACCTTTACTAGATGCTGGAGAGGAATCTTGCAATTGGGTGGCATCAATTTGCTTCTATGAGCAATCCCTCTAATGGTGCTACTTAGATCCATATGCAAAACACTCACCTCATCTTAATTGCTAACATGGTTCCCAGTGTTTTTAGCTAGATATCCCACACACTAGTGGTGCACTTCTGTCTATAGATATTGGGGAACTAAAAGCCTACTGTAGAGGTTGAGCCCTAGATTGAGAAGCCTAACCTGACCTCTATGTCTTGCCCTACCTCTAGGATTGTAATAGAGCTTGGGAATCCTTTTGCTTTTTACTTTGACCGAGTACTAAGCTCATTTGGCTTACATTAAAATGCCTCTTCTTCTAAAATAACTCTTTCTTCTCTTTCACCATATCATCCATGGCATATGCTATTGACACTAAATTAAAAAACCCTTAAATCATTGTGGTGCCTATCTGTATTCTTAACTCCATATTGAGGCCCTTTTTGAGCCTCTTATATCTCTCTTCCTCAGTTGGTACCAACTCTTCTACATACCAACTCATTCGAGCAAACTCATTTTCAAGCTCTGACATGGACCTCTATTCCTACTTCAAGGTTAAAAACTCTTATCCCTTTTTAACCAAATAGGTCTCAAAGATGTACCTCTTCCTGAGCTCTAAGAGGAAGAAGTCTCATGTGAGATCTACTATAGCTTTTCTCCTACATGTTATATCCCACCAATGGAAGGCTTCTTCTTGGAAGAGTGAGGTGGCACACTTTAGGTTCTCTTTTGGTGTGTATTCTAGCTACTCTAAGATCCTAATGGTCCACTCCAACTAGTACTCAACCATTATAGCATCATCCTCTATTGTTCTTACAATGTCCAGGCCCCCATCTTCTTTACCCTCTCCAATTTTGTCTTTTGTAGTGTTGAACATTGAGCTAGAGCTGGTGGTAGAGGTGGTAGAGCAATAGCTATAATGGTTTGTCTGAGAAAATCCATAATGTACTATAATAGCATTAGGGAGGATTATACCAATGCCTGTTATGCTGCATCACTAGGTACTAGAGTGGCTACACTCGCCTCTATTCCATTAATAGTGATAAGAGCATGGCTTGCCACCTCTTCCCGCCATTCTAGTGGGGTATGCTCGCTTATCATGCTTTACTACAAGAGAATAGACAATCAGCTTCATATAATGTAGCTTTATTAGAACACAAAACTCTAGACCATAGTGCTCTTGTATACTAGGCCTAAAAATGCTTAAACCCACTCTAATACCACTTAAGGTTATACTATCTACCTAATTCCTAAAGGAACTCAATAAGAGATGTTACTTCTCGTAGGTCACCTATATTGTCACTACCTCAACCATCATTCACTTAACACTTATAGCCCTCTCTAGTGTTGTTATATAATTATTAATTTTCTCTATTTATCATATGCTACTCTGTAATGGACTTTATTTAGCTAATAAGACCATTCTAGCTGTATAGTAATCTAATTTACCAAAATTTGGGAAGCATAATGAAAAACAAAAAAATTTAAACCTGTAAACTATATCAATCCTTAACATACCCATCATCTCTTGGACCCATTTGGACCTTAAATCAATTATCCATATTCTAGTTTAGTTACACACTAATTCAAGGTCTCAAACCAAAATCATTCAAGCATTCAAATATATATATATATATATATATATACACACACACACACTCGCGCGCGCGCGCACGCACGCACGTACACACATATACACACACACATACACACACACACACACACACACACACACACACATAAAACAATTCATTAAGTAGTTTTATTTTATAATTTACAGGCCACTGTATTTCAAAATACCTGGCTAGCAAGTTTAACACCTCGGGCCCAACACCATCTATACATGATTGCTACCTCTACACATACAAAAATAGACAAGAATTATACTCTTATAGGCTCAATAGCTACACTGCAACATTGAGGTTGGATAGCTCTATTATCTACAACATGCACATCGAAACACCAAAATACTGAGTGTAAAACTCAGTGGTGAATTTAATGTAACACATATATGTCACATGCACAACATGCAATAAAAATGTATTTAGTTAATCATGTGAGCATACAGGTCTAATTTAATTCAAATATGCCACTTATTATGTAGTCTTTTTACTTATGGCTCTGTGTAACTCATAGCTTATTTAAATTGTTAAGTTGTGTTCCTTCAATTCAATTAATTAAAACATGTCATAAAATCACATTTATTAATGTCTTTGCGCTTATTTATTTTGTTCCATGTTAGGCCTATACTAGAAAGACTACTCTTAAATACACTGGGTAGCAGGATCTAGACTATTCAATGGCCCAAATTTTGGACCTCAGTAGCTGTTACCTACCAAAATCCATTTGATAGTAGGGATCAGTACATAAGAACCTCCCAAATCAGAGTGGTAGGGATCAGTCTTGGTAAACCTCCTAATAGCAATAGGGATAGCAAGGATTAGCCCCGAACCTCTCAATACCCAAGTGTGTAAGGCTTAATAATAAAACCTTAGTGGCTACACCCACTATATCAAATGCATAGTAAGTGGCCTAGGAGGAATAAAATCCCTAGTAGCTGTTAATCCCTTAGTTGACTAGTAAACCCATCTAATAGGTGTCCAACTAATATAGACTAATTTCTAGCCACCAATTTATTTTCACAATTATAAGTCATTCATCATTAATGATAATATCATTTGTTTTTCATAGTTATATGCACATTTTAACTTTCACACATTTCTCAATTGCAATTAACTTTATGAGCATGTTATTATTAGTGCTTGTATGTCTCTTTTTGAGCATTATTTCTTAATATTGTTAGTTAGAATGGCTTCTTGAGATTGTGGAGGCAAAGAACCATAAAATTTTTGTGGGGTTTGGGCTTGTACTAAGAAAGATTTGAAGCAAAAATGGGAGGAGAGAGAAGTTAGTGATGGCATTGGCCAAATGGGGTGAGAGAAAAAGAAGACTTTGAGCATATGTCACACCCTTTAATATTAGTAACGTGGACAACTCAAATCATGCCACATCTTGATCTAATGGTCCATTTTAACCCGATTCCAAAAATTATGATTTTAGTGCCAAAAACCCTCAATAGTGCCCATTAAGGTCCTTGTAAAATCTCAAGTTCAAACTCCTTTAGGAATTAGGGTTACTATTCACTAGCATAATTAAGAAATTCCAAATAAATATTAAATGACCTTTAAATATTTAAATTCCTTCACCAATAGACTCATTGGCATTTTTTACCTTCAAGTTATGATATTTTCAAGTCCATCTAGGCATATCCTAGACCATTCCTAGTACAAACTCAACTAAAGTCATTATTCACTAGTCTTGGCAAAAAATATGATTTATTGGTTCTACTAAAAGTTTTAATTCTTTCATTTACATTATTTTTTGGCCCATGAAAATTTTATGACTATTACGCCCCCTTCTGGCAATCATAAGGTGCCTAGCACCTCAAGAGACACTATCATGCTTTAGAGGTACTATTCATGAAACTAAGACTTATAGGCATTACAAAGCTTGACTCACTTTAGTCCTTCGTAAAAGAATTTCATCCTTAAAATTCTACATGATTTATTTTTGCCTAAACTACCTCCTACATTTTAGATTATACACTACCAGTCTTTATCCCAATTATTCTCTCATTGTCTTTGAGTTACTGCAAATGGTTAAGTCTAATACAATTGGTAACTGACTAATAAGTTTGAGTACTCTCTCACATGATGTTGTAAGGATCCACATGTATAACATACCTTTAGTGTAATCTCCCTACACATACTCAACATTCTCTAAACATAGTGCTTGCACACCTCAATTAGTACACTACCCATAGTAATATCGAGACACTTATAGTTTGGATTTGCTAGTAATACCACAAGTTATTCTCTTTATTTAGTTCTGTGGTTCTATATTTATTCTTGATGTGATTAGATCTACTTCTCTTTCTATTTGTTCTTTATTTCCATATTTGAACTTGTTGAACCTCAATTATAAGGTTCTTTCTCTTTCAAAACCATTCACATTTCTCTACTCTTGTTAGTACCATCTCCTTTATATAACAGCTCAGCTAAATAATTGTTATTTACCTTTTTATTACTCTTTTTACATATGCCACTTAGAAGCCTATGTTAGCTATTGTTGTACCAATAATAGAGGAAAAACAATAGTAGCTAAGACTTAACTTCGATCTATAAGCACTTACAAGCCTTAAATAATAATGACTCATCTAGCATACCGTTTATGTCTTATGGCACTCATATACTACCTTATATACCAAGAACCACCTAAGTCAAATCTTTGATACCACTAAATGTAACACCCTAATATCTAATTAGAAGCCAATTTAGATAGAAGATGTCACATATGACATCTCTAGCTATTTTCGGTTATCGAATTTGAATGAAAGATATCACACGACCTTAACTATCATATTACCCATACATATGATATCATTACTAATAGA
>CANXYI010189667.1:0-11022 GCA_948208565.1 Hura crepitans
GGTTTACATACATGTATGTGTTTGTATATTGCTCAATATGCATGATAACTTTGAAGTATAGATAAGAATGGAAATTTGTGTCTATATGAACAATGGATATTATGTGAGATGCATGTATATATGTGAATATTGTCATTTGATATACACAAAGGATGATTAATGCATGAGTTTGAATATGTGATCATATACATATGAGATGAACCATGTTATGTAAAATGGTGAATTTATAATGCATATTATGAAATTATGTATGTTTATGTCTAATTGACTAATTATGAATGTTAATGACTTTTATTCATGTTAATTGGTATTATGGATGTGTATTGATATATTTAATGTTGTTGAAATACATGTGGAACATGTATAGATTATGATGGTCAAATGGCCATAATGCATGAGTGTGTATGTATGACTCACATATACATGCTCTTAATGATGTATGCCATAAATTGATATTTATGATTAAATAGACATAATAAAGGATGTGTAACATAATTAAATAATAGTTATGGATGCTTTAAGACTTAATGACCGAATAGCCTATTGGTGTATGTATGTATGTGTATATTTGTTGTCAGACATATTATGGAATATACATGAACACATGAATGATAATGAGAATGAGGAACTGAGATGCTATATATATTGTGATAGAATACAATATTTAAGCATGTGTGATGGTTTGACCGAATGGCTTATATGCAATTATGTGTGTATATGTTCCATATAAGGCATGAAATGGATAATATATGGGATGCAATTAATGCATTTGATAATGAATATGTAAAATAAATGTGAAATATGAGAAAGTGTAAGATAATGTGTGTGGATGATGTTAGAACTAAATGGCTTATGGAAAGTAGTTATGTGTATGTGGCATATTATGCATGCTAAGAATAATGTATGACCATATGCATGAGAATGATCATGAGTACATGTAAGGACATTTGTAATATAATGAGAATCTATTTAAACATATATATGAAATATTGGCATGAAAAAGATAATATGATGATATAAATTGCATATGGTAGTTATGAAATGCCATAATGCACGATGAGATCATGATATGGTCGAAAGGCTTAATATGGAAACTGATAGGTGCTTTAGGCATTCATCAAATGCTCATGACATATTATTTTGGATATAAGCTAAGAATGGCCTAAAGTTATTAAAAGAGTATTATACTTATGATAATGTCTATTATGTATAAAAGATAGATATGTTATTATGTTAATCAATTTATACATGTTTCATCAAGGGTAATATAATAGGGTTAATATAAATGATAAAGAACATTGATTTTCCCCTAAGGTCATATGTTGACCAAATTAAAGGTAAAATTTACTTGATATACTTTAGGAAGGATAAACTTAAATAAACATAGGGAGTTGGCCTATATGATTAGACAACCTAGATTAAATAGGTTGATTGATCAATTAGAGAGATAGAATAGCTACAAGGTGCCTTCAAGTACATTTATCTTGGGTGCCTTCGTGGTACATTTTATTAGGTGCCTTTAGGTATATTTATCTTGGGTACCTTTATGTTACATTTATCTTAGGTACCTTGGTGGTACATTTATCTTTGGTGCCTTCGTGTACATTTATCTTAGGTGCCTTCATGGTAAAATTATAGTGGGCCTTCTGGCATTATATTATCTCATAATCTAGCTTGGGATAGTTGGCTTTTAGGTACACAAAATAAAATGATAGATTTTAACTTGAAGATTTTCATAGGGGAAACAAAATAGATATTTTCATGTATGTTAAAAAGTGAGTTCATTAAGATGTTAATGATGTGTACATATGTATGAATGATCATTTATGTTCATTATATACTAGAGATTTTACATGAGGAATTCTTTTAAGTTATTATGAATGAATGCTACAATACCATTGTATGCTTATGATGAGTTATGTATGATTATGTTATGAGATAAATTTTATGTGATTGTGGTTTATGCATGAAACGTATATGAGCTAAAATAAAAATCAAGGCATGATAATATTTATACAAAGCATGGAAATAATGTTTGAAATCATTAAGTATATGAGTTTACTATGCTCATGTATTAGCTATTGTGGATGAATTATGCAAATTGAGATCATGGTTCCTTTGTATGTTTGTTCTATATTGTAAATCATATATGTCTGTATCCTTAATATTTGATAATGTCCTATTTATCTATGTCTTTATACACTTATTGTATTATTGACTTCTATCATAGTGGACTAGTATATTATGAATTTTTTAATAACCTAAAGCATTTAATATAAAATGAAAAGTAAAAGAATGTGCCATACTATACTAGATGCACCACTAAGCTACAAAGCTTAGCTCATTATTTGTTTGCGATGTGTAGGTTTTTGGATAGCTCAGAAGGAAGAACATTTAGGCTACTAATGACAAAGGCTTATTTGAAGATGATGTTGGTTATACATTTTTTTTGTATGTTATATGTAATAAGAAAAAGGAAAGAGAGTATGAGCACTCTTATGGATACCAATGTATGGATTATAGGCCTACTGTAACACCTTCTGCCCATTCCCGAAGGAAATAGACAAAGCATGTTACTTCCCATAGGTCACCTATCCTTAAATTTTCCCAGGCCTTATTCATTTAACACTTATCCACTTATTCTTTATAAAGGTAGGTTATCCCTAATTCCCATAAATCATCAAATAATCTCACCCTATTTTACGTTTGTTATCCAATTTATAGAAATTTAGGCAACATAATGGCTACCCGAGTGAAAAACCAAAATTTTTTCTACATAAAAACACTTCTATAATAATCACAACTCAAACTTTAACACTTGGACCCTTCTGGTCCTCCAATTTTACCATCAAACACAATCACACAATAGTTATAGGGTCTCAGACCCATAGTTCTCAAACTACTAAACATGTATATTTTTCATCATAAGTTCAGATTTACACAAATCACATAGTTTACTTCATAGGTATCTATATATGTATCCATAATATACATCAACTATCTATTTCTAAACCACCAATATACATGAGTGTTTTTCTATTGATAACCATCAAAATATAGAAATATATACCAAAAGAAACTCAACAGCCACTACACTACACTATATAAAGCTGGACAACTAACCCCGTCTAAGACCTATGCATCAGAGCACCAACATGCTGAGTCTACACTCAGTGGTGGAATTGAAACAATAGATGCATGTCAAGAGTATGATCACACATATGATGTCACAAGCATAATAAAATAGACACTATGATAATTTTCATGCAATATTATCATGTTATTTACTAACTATGTACTATGTTTCACTATGTCTTGTCATTAAAGTAACTAGTTCACATTTTATTTGATGAACTTAATCTTTTAAATCCATGTCTTTATTCAATTGCAATCATTACTAATCTTGTAGTATTATATTCATTCAAATACATCATCATTCAAGCCCATGATAGATAAACTACACTTTAAGACATAAGATAGTGGGATTTATGCTATGTAATGGCCTATATTTTGGACCTCGGTAGCTAGACCTACTTGGTCCGATAGTAAGGATCAGTTTATTGGAACCTCCTAATAGTGGATTGGTAGATAGCAGGGATCAGTCTGTGGATCTCTCAATATCTACAAGTGGGATAGTAAGGAATACCCTAATCAATATCTCTAATGCAATGCCAGTGGATAATAGGGATTAGCCCCATGGGACCTCTCAATATCCAAATAAAACCAATGGATAGTAGGGATTAACCCATGTGGACCTCCCAATACCTAGGTGTGCAGGGTTTAATAATAGAACCTCAATGGCCACACCCACGATCTCATCAAACAATAGTGGCCTCAAAAGGACCAACCTACCTAACAGTTGCTAACTCCCTAGTTGATCGGTCAACCCATCTAATTGGTGTCTATCTGATGGGGCATGTCACTATTCATTCTATAGTTATTCAATTATTACTTATCTTTTATCTTATGTCATGTCGCTAACAACTTATATTTTCATTTTTAGTACATTTATGCACTTTTCTAGCTTAGGTCGTTTTCCATAAAATCACTATACATTTTGTCATTTTTTCTTAAGTTACTATTCATTTGGTCATTTCTTACGATTGTGATTTCCATATCTCTAGTCATGCCAAACATGAATTCATCATTCCTCTGACCATTATGTCTCATTATCATCATTAGTTCATTTGTCAACCTTATGCTATTGTTTGTACACATACAAATCACTATTTCAATGCCATTCTAAGTATCAACGTTATACATCCATTTTAGGTATAGTTCTCATTCACATTTCAACTATAATTTGTATCTCATTTTCATTCCAATGTCACATATTTTAGGCCATATACATGTATACACATGACATCACATATATGCACATATTTCGGCCACACATGGCACACACACCTACATATGGTTTCTCTCTCCCAAATCATGCATACAAGATTATTTTCATACCATTAACATAATTATACCATTCATTTACATCAATTCTAAGCCTAAGCCTAAGTTTTACAATTTCCATACACATGTTCACATACCAAATCATGCAAAATCACATGGCATGAATTAATTGAGTTATGTCCACATACCTAGGGTGTGAAAACACCCTTTTCTCCACTACTTCAAGGTCTTGAATGGTGTTCTCCTTGAACACCTTCTCTTTGCCCTAAAAGAAATGAATTTCACCTTAGAAAAATTCCTAAAAATTTTATACCACTCCAAATTGAAATCTAAAAATATAGGATTTCTTAGAATTACCTAAGCTACCGAAAACAAAACTAAAAAAATGGAATTAGGTCACTTACACCTAAATTTGTCACTATTCACCTTAAGTGAATTTCTCTCTTTCCAAGCAAGATATGGCAAAATTTCCACTTGATTTAGCTTCTAGAGGTCATGGGGTCAAAACCATATAAATTTCATGAATTTTAGTGGTGTATGGGAGGAGAGACAAAGAAAAAATGGTGGGAGGGGTTTCATGGGAATAACAACGACTTTGTGCAGTTTGGGTGGAGAAAGATGGGTTTTGCACATGTGAGTCCCTCACATGTGTAAAGCCTTTTATATAGGCAAGGTGGATGGCCTAAATCACGACACGTGGTGATGTAACGGTCCATTTTGTCCCAAATTTTATTTAAACTTTAGAAATTCATAGTAATTTCTCTAGACCTCTAAAAATAGCCATTTTAATTTTAAAAATTCTCAATTAGTGCCATTAAGAGACACGTAAAATTTCAAGTCAAAATTCCATTAACCACTATAGTTACTATTCACCTACTAAATAAGATATTCCAAATATATATCAGATGATCTTGAAAAATTAAAATTGCTTCACCATCATGTAGATTGGAATTTTTGAGGTTAAAGGCATGGTATTTTTAGGTCCATCAGAGCACATCCTAGGGTTATCCCAGCATAACCTCATTTTATATCACTATTCACTAGTTCTTAGCCTGAAATTATTTATTAGTTTTGCTAAATTTTTAAATTATTTCATTTTGTCCATTTTTTGGCCCATCAAAGTTTTATGACCAATACACCCCTTTTTAGCCTTATTAAGGTGCTCTGACTCATAAAAAGCACTATTCATGCCACGAAGGTACTGTTCATGAAACTTCGGCTTATGGGCGTTCCACCTACAATGTATTAAATGTTTATGTGAGCTTGTAGAATATATATATATATGCCGATATGTTATTGATTGGTATTGATGTAAGATAATTGGTGAGATATTATGTATGTATAGTTTAGTATGCATATGAGATGGATATTAATCCACCTGTATATTTGTGATTAAGAATATGCTAAGTTTGGATAGTCAAATAGACCAAGGTGATGATGAGATACATTTTGATATATTAGAAGTGTTGCTTTATATAGGTTACTATTTGGGATAGTGTCCTAGTACAACTATTATACTACCATATTTTTGATACGAGGAGCCCATTAGTATACCTTATATGAGGTTTTTGTTAAGACTGGTTTTTGTAAGTTATATGATAAGAGGATATGTAGTTGTTTTAAAAAGGAAAAAGATTTAAGTAAACCAGAGAGGTAATAAGATAGATGATAGTTATGTGTCATTCCTTATTCAGGTCCAGTAATTGGATCGGGTAAGGGGTGTCACAATTTGGCTTCTGTACTAATATAACAGGGTAAGCTAGTGACATATACTTCAAGGCAACTTAAGCCTCATGAGAAAAATTGTCCTACTTATAATTTGGAATTTGTGAGACATGTTTTATCTATATAAACCACAAGAGTCTTAAATATCTTCCCACTTAAAAGGAGTTTAATCTGAGATAGAGGAGATGGATGAAACTTCTCAAGGACTATGATAATGTCATTAACTACCATTTTATAAAAAGTGAATGTAATAGCTAATGCCTTAAGGAAAAAGTCAATAGTGGGTATAATTTCTATAAGAAATTTCTTTTTTAATGTGTTATGAGTTGAGTTCTCATATAAGGAAATGTTGCGTGTTCTTTGATGTAAATAATTAAGGACTATGAAAGTTTGCTTAAAGTTGTCACATGATAGAGATATTATCACTAAGATATGGGTTAACCCAACTCCACCCAACAAGTACAAAAAGCTTAGGAAAGCAATGACCTCGGTGTCTATACACACCCTTCATCTAATAGTAGGGATCAATTCCTCAGAACCTCTCAATATTGGAAGCACAGATAGCAAGAATCAGTCTATGAACCTCCTAATATCTGCGAAGGGGACAGTAGGGATCATCCCTGTGAGACCTCATAATATCCTAATACGTATCATCACAAGCAACATATCTAGTGGATAACAAGGATCAACCCTATGAGACCTCTTAATATCCACAAGTGGGTAGCAAGGATTAGTCTATAGACCTCCCAATACCTAAAGCGTGTAAACTCAAATCAAAACTCAGTGGTAGCACCCGCCAAGCATAGGCTAAAATTTATTCAAACTCAGCCTCTAGTAGCTGCTAATCCCTAGTTGACCGGTCAACCTATCTAGTGTATACTCAACCAATAACCCATATTCCACATTATTTATTTCCACAACTATTATTTCCATTATTTGGGATGTCTATAATAGAAATGTATTGTCCCCATTTTGTCAACTTGCTTAATTTATAATTTAAGTTATCCATTTAGTGTCCCTCTATTTTTACTAGGTTCCCATATTCTCAACTCAAGTTTCATTTATGTATTTATATCATTCAATTCTTTTTTATCTCGTCTTTGCATTGTGTTCTAATTCTTTTCTCCTGCCAAAGTATGCCTATTATACTTTACCATCATTTATATCAAAATATCTTGCCCTTTGGTTCTATAATATCTCTTTCTTTTATTACAATACAATAGCTTAGTTTTCCAAGGTCTGGTAGTTCACCCTTTTTATTCTTATACTCATAATGATATTTTATTACTTGTAATGTTGGATGTTTTGCTTAGTATATTATTATAGAACTCTTTATAATAACTATGCCATGTGGATCTACCTAATGCTCTATCAATTATACTCTCCATTTTTTTTATACTTGGGTTCCACAAAGTTATCATCTGTTAGTTCTTTCAATTTATGCTTATTTATTATTTATGCATTAACAGTATTTTGTCTTGCCATATAAATTTGTTCTTTAGCACTTTAGAAATTATATAGCTTTATTCTCCAGTTCTATTTCTAAGTTAAAGCAACTTATCATTTTCTTCTTGACTAAGTGTTTATTTAAATTATGTTTAGGCCAATGGGATATAGTTGTTAGCCCATTTCACCCGGTTATATTTATGCAATAGTTATAGGCCAGTTTTATTTTCCTAGACAATTACAAGCCTTTTTATGTAATGTACTATTCATTTGGTAATTCCTTCCACTAATCTCTTGGTCAATTTCACTCTTCCTTCACCTCATGCCATCAGGCCTTAAAGTATTCCACACCATCTAACATTAAGTTTATCTTATAATACCTAGCCATCATTTCTAACCTAAATTCTCAAACAACACATCCCAATTAAATTCTTAAAATTTCACCTAACATTAGACTCTATACTTATTATATATCATGTCCTTACATGTCAATCCCACATACATCATCTTTACATCATACTTTATCACCCTTTTGCCCCTAACCATGCAAATCTACACATTCAATATCACTTCCATGTCATACATCATGTTACCATCCTAAAATAACATGCATTTATGCCATACATCCATACACATACTGTGACATACATGACATGCATTTTATCATACATGCATCACATACACATACTTTTCACCTCCAACTCACATCTACATCATCTTAAATCCTTTAATTACACATCCTAGCATGCATAACACATCCACATCACCATATATACTAACTCAACCATAACTTCTATACACACACACACACACACATAACTTTAATCTTACATATCTCTAACATACAAAGCATGTTTTAGTTAAATTCACTTATAGTGGACTCCCAGTCATGTCGAAGCTATCCTAGACCATTAATTCCATCTTCCTCTACCATTCTCCACCATTTCCCAATATGGCATATTAGGGTTCATCCTTTAAAAATTCTTACAAAATTACACATAACTCCAAATTGAAATCTCTCTTCATATACTACATCTACACCTTAAATATTCTCTAAGAAAAATGATAAACCTTAGAAGAAATCACTTACCCACCAAAAGTACACCATTCACCAAATGCTCATATCTCCTTTTCAAGGCATCCTCTTCCACTTCTGTCTATTGGATTAGCTTTTGAGTGTCATGAAGGTTAAAATCCTTATAAGAATGATGGGATTTAGTAGTGAGAGGAGAGAGAAATGAGCAAAAATGGAGGAGGGTAGCCATAGTGAATGGCGTCGGCCACTTTTAGGTTTGGGAGGAAGATGACTTCCTTCTATCCTATACACATACACACATGTTCCCTCATATGTATTAGTGAGGTGTATGGCCCTAATCGCACCACTTATTGATCGGACGGCCTAAATTAATTCTATTTCCTTTTAAATTTTGAAAATTCCAAATAATTTCTTTGGACCTAAAAAAATCATGATTCTAGTTCCAAAAATTCTCGATAATATCCGTTAAGGGTTCCACAAAATTTCAGCTTAAAACTCCTCCAGGAGCTAGGGTTATTATTCACCCGCGTAATTCAAAATTTCCAAAAAAATATCAAACAACCTCAGAATATTAAAATTCCTTCTCTAATAAACTTGTTGGAACTTTGAACTTTAAGGTATGAAATTTTTGAGTCTATCTGGGCACTTCCTAGAGCTTTCCCGATACAACCCCAACTAAGGTCACTATTCATTAGCTCTTAGCCTAAAATTGTTTATCGGTTCTGCTAAAATTTTTAATTCACTCTTTTTTATCATTTTTCGATTGGTTAAAGTTTGGTTGACCAATACCACTTTTAGCTACTATATGGCCTTTTAGTGTCCTGAACGTCACTATATTGAGCTCGAGAATATTTTTCACAAGATGATGATTTTTCGGGCATTACAATTCTTCCCCTTTTACGAAATTTCATCCTTGAAATTTTTTGTAGTTGTACAGTTAGTTACTTCCACATTCCATTTCTATATTTTTGTCCTTTTCTCTTTTTATTAGGTTTAAACCTTCGTATCTAACCATATACAATCTTCTACAATTGCACTTTTATTCTTTATTAGGCAAATTTTCCTTTTTTGGATTACTCTCAGTATGGGTGGAGCTTCCCTAATGTGCTTTTAACACTATTACATCGGATTCTATCATCTTTTTAGTATTAGGGAATATTAAGCAGTGTACTTTCACTACCTCCCCTATTTCCACACTCTATTCCCGGTTAGAACATAAAGCACTAAAAAAGTGCTATGACATACTCACACTTATTTCAATGTCCTTTATCTCATTTACAATATTTACCCCGTCTCGTTACTAAGTACCGATCTTTAATACCATCATGGCATTACAAGGTAATATCCTTGCTTAACTTTCCTTCAGTGATCTTTCTCATCTGAGCTTCCCTTTAGGATTTTTAGGCGCTGGGTTATACCTTTTTTTTCCTCATTTATCAATATTATCCCTAGTTCAGCTTGTCATAATTCACGAATAATAGCTTCTTTGCCCATCTTAAATGTAAGCCACATTGCTCTTCCCCCATCCTTTCTTCTAATTAATTATTTAACCACACTTTCATCCCTTAAATATTTTAAAGACATCTTGATCTCTAGGTGTGACATCCCCTACTAGATTACCGAAGAAACCTAATAAGTAGCGCATTTCTTGCCAGGTCACCCATCCTAAAATTTCCCATGAGGTCATTTGTTTAACTTCTACCATTTTCATTCTAGATTATTCTATCTGACTCTAAAATCACTGTAGTCAGTTCTTATAGTCCATTTAGGTTGGAAATAATCTTACTTAGTCATTATAGAGGAAATAATCATACTCAGGTATTACCTAAAAATTCGGTAGCATAACGGCTACCTAGGTCTTAACCCAAAATTTGAACAGGCCTATTTAAACACTTTTATAAGTAATCCATAACACCTGAACCTATCTGGTCCCCTACTCTCAGCCTATCATCATCATTTAACACACATCAAACACAAGCCTTAGGCCACAGATGAACATGCATAAATATAGAGCCTCAAGCTTATATAAACATCACATATATTCATTCATTTACCAAAAAAGAAATATAATCACTTAATTTACGTCAGTAAGTTATATTTGCTCAATTACATTACATCAATGCCTAAATACATTTCCTACCCATTTCCCACCTAAGTACATGGATAACATACCTGCACAAAAGTCACATCCAAGGTCTTCACTTGTATCCTTTGAACTACTGTTGTCATGCTTTATGAGGCAAGTCTCGCTGTAGTGTACCTGCGCACCAAAATCAGTACGCTAAGTATACGAGATACTAGTGGTGAACTTAAAGCAATTTAATCATTGTTTATATCATTAATTTATTTATACAGTTGAGGAAATGATTTTACTTTATTATATAAATTAATTACTCACTAGGACGCCAAAT
>CANXYI010190046.1:0-10475 GCA_948208565.1 Hura crepitans
GTGACTATAAGCTATAAATGCATTCCGTAAGCCTACGGGCAAAGAATTGGTTATTTTGAAGCTTCATAAGTTTCTTAAATAAATTCTTATCATGTGGGAACTATTAATGCTGTGATTATGATAATGTTATGAAAAAGAGCCTTAGGGTGATTTCGGACCTTACGACCCGAAACACCTAATATAATATTCCTTGCAATGCATGATTACGGTATGGTAGCTCACATGCTTATACGATGATGATATGACATATATTGTGTGTTATGGCCTTAATGTGTGTTATATGAAGTTATGGTATATTTTAGCATTTTGGATTTTTAAAGGCATGATTATTGCTCGCTATGTGCTTATTTGTATATAAGTCACTAAAAATACATGTTTGTGATTTTAAATCTGAAAATGGTATGTGTACATATATGGGCATGATTAATTAACCTTTTTTACAAGTTAAAGTGATTACACCACTAAGCAAAAGCTTAGCGCATTACTTGTTTGCAATACATAGGTAATAAGATAGCAGATTAGGGCTAAAGCTTCTGCATATTAGGAGACAAAAAGATAACCCCTGTGTCGATATTTTTGTACTCTTTTTGTAGTAGTAACGATGATATAAATGTAATGTGTATATAGTTAGTATGCTCTTGTGATCCTAGAGGGATTGGGTCTAATTTGCTTTTTATAGTAGGTTTTTGTATCAAATATTTTAACTACGATTTTACTTTCTGTTTTTTGCATTTTGTGCGTTGATTAATGATATTGCATGTGAGATTATTGATTGTGGAGAGCTTGAGGCTCGTTGTGTTTATGTTGTGATTTAGAGGGTCAGGAGGACCTATTTGAGTTGGAGATGAATGTATTGATTATATAAAAAAGTGTTTTTGAGCAAGTAAAAATTTGAAAAAGTGTCCCGGTACAGCTGTTATGACGTCGAATTTTTGACACGATGACCCCAATGTTTACCTCTATTTGCATGCCAAAAAGTTTTTAATGTTTTATTTCATATTTGAGTCAAGAAATGTTTTCTTATATAAAAGTTTTAAATTTTAAGTGATTTTGGATAATGGATCTAGATATCATTTTGCGTGAGTACGTCCCCAGTTCGAGTCCGGTGTACGAATCAGGTGAAGGGCACCATATTGTGTGGTTTATATTTTTGTATGTTAATTGAACATGGAATGTGTCTTCTTATATGCATCGTTCTGTATGACATATGAGTGTTATACTTATACATATAATTATAAATTCATGATGCATGCTTGCGTGCTTGCATGTTATATATATGTTTCATTGAATACATCACTAAGCATTATTGCTCAGCGTACTAGTTTTTGCTGGTGTTTACGTAATAGATAGGAGTTTAAGTAGTAGCCTCAAGTAAAGCAACGTAAGTTAATGAGTTCTACTCAGTACCACCTGAAAGTAGGTGAGTAATAGTAATAGATTGGCACTAATGTATATGTGAAAGTGATAGGCTTAAGATTACATGATAGCAGATACGTGTTTGTGGATAATAGCAGTAGTTTTATATACCAGTCAATAGAGGTATCTAAGGTATGAGTAATAAGTTAGATAAAGTTGTGCGATGCCTTTCATTTGGATCCGATAATCAGATCGATTAAGAGATGTCGCTTGTGACATCTTATATCTTAATCGGCTATCGATTGGGTATTAGGGTGTTACAAAACTTAAGCTCAAATGAAGGAATAGTATCCCCAGTTGTTTAAACCAGGTAATTTCGAGGACAAAATTTCTTTTAAGATGGTAAGAAATTTAATGCCCAAAAAATCCCGGTGTTATGAATAGTACTTCCCAAAATATAAATAGTATTTTTCAAGGCCAAATAACACTAATCTTACTCAATGGAAGTATTAATCATAACATAATTTTGGTTGAAATTTGAAGTCAAAATGTAGCCGCTTGGATGGTTAAAAAAGACAATTAAGTTTTATAACAGTGTCACATGAATAGTAACTTAGTTTTAGTTGAACAATAAAATATTCAAATTTTGCTCAGAAAATTCTGGAATTGATACAACCTAATCCTCAAATATTCCAAATAGTCCATTGGCACTAGCATTGGAATTTTTTTGATATTAGAAAGTTTTTTTCTAAATCGAGTAAAGTTAAAAAGTTGCATTTTAATTGATTTTTCTTGGTTTTTGAGCTCAAGTTTTTAGAGGTTTATGAGAAATGGAGTAAGTGAATTTTTAGGGGTTTATTAAAGGAAAGAAAAAGGATTTTTGGTTTTAAAAAGATGAGAAAAGAGAAAACTAGCTTAATAGTGTCATCCCTTACCCATATATAAGTCAAATGGGATTTCTATTTGAGTCAAACTTTCAATAGTGTCATCCTTTTCCTTTTCCCTTTCTCTCTCAAGCCGATGGCTTGCATGGTGGTCAACCTATGGATTTTCTTCTTTTCCCTTTAACTTAAGCCCTCTAAACACTAATCTAACCTAAAGTTCGATCCTTCATAGTCTCTAGACCTCATTTATGGCAAAAATTTCAAGAAAAATCAAATGATATTCTCGATTTCAAGCTTCAGTGAATAGTAACCTAACTTTTCTCGGGTAAGTTTTTTTGAAGTTTGGTATTTTTTCCATGTTCCCTAGGTGCCCAAGAGCTTGTTTATGTAGTCGGTTTTTCGTTTTAGTGTCCGATTGATTTATACGAATTTTTACATATTAAGTATGTCATGAATATTTAAAGAAATTGTCAAAGTATAGAGTAAGGGTAGGAAGAAGGCATAAATGAGCCTCGACCGTGTTTTTGGACTTTGAAGTAAGTGTAATCAAAATGATTTGTGTAATTTTTGTGTATGCTCTAATGTATAAGCATTTTGTTTATGTGCATGTTAATATGGAAATGATCATGTATGAGGATTTATGATTGATAATCATGTTTATTGATGTTATGGATGTGCATTAAGGCATTTAATGTGATTAAAAGTATGTGGAGCATGTATGGAGTATGATGGCCAAATGGCCTAAAGGCATGTGGGTGTATATAAGTTTCATATATGCATGCTATTGATGATGTAAGTCCATAAAGTAATGTATGTGGTTAAGTGGACATGAGATAAGATGGGTAGCATAAGTGAATGAAGGTTATGAGTGTTTGAGGCATAATGGCCGAATGGCCTATGGCATGTAGTTATGTGTGGTTGTATATTATATATGCTATGAATAATGCATAACCATATAGATGAGAATGATCATATGAACATGTAATGACATGTGTAATGTAACGGAATGTAAGATGTATGTGTGCATGAAAGTATGGCTGAATACTTGGATAGGTGTATTATGAATGCTCATTATGCGTTTGATATGCATATGTTATTATAAGAGCTTTTACGATGTATAAATGTTATGCACATGAGATTCGTGGTTTTATGCTTCGTGATGCCATTTTTGCAGAAGCAAATGGTATGCCATGTTACCTTATGGTTTTCTTTATGATAATATGTTAAGATTGGCATATTATTCATGTTATGTTAATAAGGCACATGTTATGTTGTTAAGTGAAATATAGAAAACATGCTAAGATTAACATGAAAGTATAATGGCATAATGCACTTCTGGAGCATATGCATGTTGATAGTTTTATGATGTTATGTTCTAGTGACAATATGATGTATAACCATGCTTAATATGGAATTTTGATACTAAACTGAGATATAACATATTTTACCCTATTTGGTCATTCATTGGCTAACAAATTAATTAAAACCATGTCAAGCTATGTTAAAAGGTGAAATTAAAAGTAAATTGGTTAGTAGCCCATGCAAGTAAATAGCCTAGTTAGATAGGTTCGTTGGTCAATTAAGAGTGATAGCAGCTGCTAGGGTATTTCTGTACCTGTGTAACTTTCGAGTTACGATGTGTGAACCTTTAGGTTATTACCTAGCCTTCGAGTTGTGATGTGTGTTGACCTATAGGTCTTATAGTGATTTGTGACCTTTGGGTCTGATGCATTTTGATCTTCAGACATGTTTTATGGACCCTTGGGTCTAATGTGTACGAGGTCTACATGGTTTTCGAGAGCTTAGGTGGTCTACTAAGACTCTGTTATCCTTAGTGTATATGTTTTCTTGAGTATGGGCATAATAAACGGATAATAAGGAAGAATGAAAATGGATTTCATGATGTATGACATTATGAATGATATATGATCTTATGATGTAATATGCCTATGCTTATATTGTGTGGATGTACATATCATAATATGTCTTAAGCATGTATACTTAAAAGGAAAAAATGAATGTTTATATTTCATATATTAATTTATACTGTTACATGACATGATTGCACAAGTTATTTTGATTACACCATTAAGCTATTGCTTAACATATTGTCTATCTTTATTATGCTAAGTAAGGAGACAATTTAAGCTATAGCCTTGAATCAATAAGGTCATTCTTTTTGGTATTTCTTTGTATATATATCCAGATTATGTGATACATAAATGAAAAACACTTATATGATGTATTTTGCATAGGAAATGGGCCTAGACTGTTATGTAATGTATTTTAATGTTTTAAAGCATTGTAACCTTATTAAAATTTGTTTCAAATATTGCATGTTATAGGATATGTTTGTGTTGAGATTTGTAATGCTATTTGATTAGAATGATCAAAAGGATCACAAGAGTTAATGAATGAGTTTAAACTATTTGTAGAAGCATTTTGTAATGCAAATTACTATTCACATTTGGATTATTGCCTCAATATAAACGTTATGCTTCCGAATTTTCGACACAAAAAATTCTCAAATGCAAATTAGACCTAGATTTCGAAAAGTTTTTATTAACTCATATTTTTATGATAAACCTATCTTATTAACAAGGTTTAAATTATATTTTAATGAGTTAAGATTTTATATGAGTTTGGACAACGTGTTTTTTTTTTGTATTCCTTATTCGGGTCTAGTGATTGGATCGGGTAAAAGGTATCACAAGAATCACCTATTAAATATAATTACACACCTAGAACTACAGGAATGCTGAGTATAAATTAAGTGTGCCCTATGTGGCAGCCCTTTTGTAATCCATTGTGTATAGGTGTTCCCAGGCATGACTATGTATTCAGTAGATAGGTAAAACAAATTACAAATATAATGATAAAACTGCTTTTTTTTTCATCACCCTAAGACCTAAAAAAGAGAATTAATAAGTTGGCCTAATGAAGAAACAAGTTGCAGCTATGTGTAGAGGGGTGGCACTGTATGGGTGGATGCATATGGGTAGCCTCCAATCTTAGTGCAAATTGCTTGAAGTAATGATGGCATGTCATGCGATAAATATGTGGTCCTGCAAAGAAATAAAGGACAACAAGAAAAATAGCAATAGAATATAAAGGTGAGAGCATAACAAACATGAAAAAAAAAAAATAGTAAAAATAGAAAAGCAAAAAAAAAAAAAAATCAAACAAAAAAGAAAGTTAGGCAAGCAAAAGGAATAGCCGCATAATTAAGATAAGCATAGCACAAAAGAGAAATATCACATAATTGATCCGAGCATACTTTGACGATAGCAATAATAAATAGTAAAGCAAGGGAATAAAAGACTGTAGATAACAGAAGTAATATCACACAAAAAAAAAATTTGATCAATAAATACACATAAGCATAGAATAAAACAAAGAAAAAATTTATCAAATCTTAACGGAAAAAAGAAAGGAATAGAAAGGCATTTTCCTATTTTCCTCAACAAAGAAATTAGAGGTATAGGAATTGTACTTCTATAGATAAAGTAGACGAAGATGAACAAGTCGGTAAAAAACTACCAGCATATTAACTATAGAAAGGGAAACAAGAAATAATCAACAAGGCATTTTGAGGTAGAAAAGGAAGGAAAATATAGTAGTTCAATCAGGGGTTCTACAAATTATAACAAGCAAACAAAACCTTTCAAGCATTGCATCATCTAGGTAACAATCTTTACATCGGTAATTATATATATGTAGTCATGCAATAGTTTCTTTTTGATTGAAATATTATGTTTGGAAAGGTTAAACTAGGATACATTAGAACAACAAAAATCAATTGATCAAGACTATACGATGGATTAGGATAAAATTTTAGAATTTAACATAACTAATCAAAAGAAATAAAAATAATAAAAAAAGGATAACATTTAAACATAGTTAAAGGAGGCAAGACAGAAAATTAAGATTTCTTTTATCTTGATCATATGGGTAAAATAAAAGCAACGAAGTGACCAGAGATGGAAATTAAACTAAAAATTAACACACGAGTATAGGATGATACCAAAGGGCATACGGACTGTCAAAATAAGACTATAAAAATCCTTTGAGGAGCATTATTAATGCTATTACATAAGTATATATGACATATTTAGGATGCATTGATATAACCAAATGATAGATCAAAATAAATCACAAAAAAAGTACAGGATCTGTACTCAAATGATAATAATTTGTAATATAAGTTTTTTTTTTTTCAATTTAATTGACACATAGTTCAAAACTAATAAGTCGAACAAAAATCAAAACAAAAATAACTTCCACAAAAAAATAAAAATAGGACATACTCAAATTAAAAGTAAGCAGCAAGTAGCCATGCAATATTAGAGATGATTGTATAAGTATAGGTTTCTATTTAGCAAGAGGAAGATTTCAAAAATTTTTAGAGCTTAATATTAAATATATAAAAGTTGGATATTGGGAAAAAAATCTTCGAAAGGGATATAAGATATTAAAACTTTTACATGGACATATAGGATAATCAAACAAATATACACAATACAACAATTGAATAGCTCAACTTCACTTACTTTACAAAGTTACATAGGTTAAAATTAATAATAAATTAAAGGTAATAATTTTAATAATCAAGGAAAGGTATTGTACTTTGTACTTAGTCCTTTAAGTCTAAATCCAATATAAAAAGGATAATTAAAAAGGACACACCTTTCCCTATCAATCTAGGCATGCATAACATAAGTTAGTCCAAATAAGAGCCAAAGTAAATAAAAAATTGATAAAGATAAAAAATCTAAAAATGGATATTAGTAGAAATTAAAAGCCTCTTTTCTTCAAATCACCTCGTAGCATGTAGATGATTTAAACTCAGGAATTATGAGATCAAAATGGAAGACATTAATATGTAGTTCATATAAATAAAAATAAAACTGTGCATAAACATGAAAGAATTCGACATTGTTATGCTAATATTTAATCTCTAGGTCAGTTAAATGAAAAAATATAATAAAAAAGCTAACAACTAGTTCAAAAATACATGAAATAACCTAGAATTGTTCTACTAGCACATAATCATCAAAGAACACAGCAAAGCAAAATTAAGATAGCGAGATTAAATCACTGCGAAACTTATCATTTTAGAATAGATTCCATTTTCTTCATTCTCCCAACCAATTCTAAAGACCGATTACCCCTTTTTTCCTTCAATGAAGTCCAAAATAGAGTATATCATACTCCTACAGAACATAAATCAATGGTTTGTACAAAAAATATAAAAAAAAGAAAAGAAAAGAAACCATCATTCAGGAAAAAAATTACCCGGGAATTTTGGCATGAATTCTTGCTGATATACACGGAATCTCTAAATATGGTTCAATGAAAACCATCAAATAAGGAGCGGCTATAGTACTAAAAGAAAAAAAGCAAAAACCCAAACCAATAAATAGAAAAGGCACCGAAAAAATAGAAATATACATAGATTTTTTTTTATTTGAAGCCATCATTAGTGAGTAGTGAAACTGATATGTCTTCATGGAATAGATGGAAAATAGAGATCATAAGAAAATATAAGTTTTTTGAGAGATTTACAAAAATGATTAAAGGATTGATTATGAAATTAAAAGGTTTAAGAGAAGCACTATAGATTCGGCATGTACAGAGTCTTTAAATGTAGACCACCAAAAACTAGAAAATCAGGCCTCCAAAATCCAATCTTCTTTTGGATCTTTTTCATCTAAACTTCAGATCTAGGTGTTGGTTTAGCAAAAACATTGTTGGAGACAAGAATGAATTCACAAACATAATAGATTTAAAGGAAAAGAGTTTTTTTTTTTTAAAAAAAAAGGGCAGGGAATGATTCATTGACGAAAGAGGAGCAGAGACTTTCCTTAGAATTGAACGTATAAAGTTTTTTATTAGCAATAAAGAGATTACAACTAGCAGAAAAATATAAAGAATGTACATTAGAAAGCTAAGAATACCTTTGATTTTTGCACGGATGGAGTTTCCGAACTCAATCCATTTGGAGATCCCAGAATAAGCTTCTAAAATCCGATCTCCTCTTGATATCTCCCCTCATAGACATCAGATTTAAGAGATCTTAGAGAACCCATCCAATAAAAATCTAGAAAATGAACTTTGGGGGATGAAGAATGCTTTGATTTTTGAAGAAGAAGGAGAGAGAAGAGGAGCTGTCGGCTAGCTCACAAAATGAAGGAGAGAGAAAATAGAGAAGGTTTCTATATGAGGGTTAAAAGAGGGCAAAAGACCTATTTGCCTTTAAGGTTGCTTTGGTAAATGAATTAAAACAAAGGGCATTTTCATCCTTTCATAAATAAAATTATATTCTTCATAAATTAATAAGTTATTCCTTATTTTTCACCAATAATACATGCATATGTAAAATGCTAAATTTTTATCTTGATATAAATTGTTTAAAAGTAGAAAAATTAAATAACTTGTCTGTAAAAAACATATGAAGATAGAATAAGAAGACTTTTTTCTAGTAGAAAAAGCAAATTCAAACTTGTGATGTGAAAAAATAAATATGTAAAATAAATCATATGCAATAATCAAACCTCGCTTTGATAATCATTTAAAAAACATATATCCAATGTATGATTAAAATCAAGAATGTGATTTTAATCAAGTTTATGATGAAAATACGATAAAAACTAGGATTAATTTTAATCGAATAATTTCTAATTAAAAAAATAAAATATAAATTAGAAATTTATTTTTTTTTTTGGTTTTTCTGAAAAATAAGATATATTAAGATTAGAATTTGATTTTAATCAAAATTTGTTAAATTTTTATTAATTGGTTTTTATTAGGTTTATTGAAAAATAAAAGTAAAAATAGAAATTAGAAATTGAGTTTTATTTGACTTATTTTAAAATTCTCATAAAGATGAAAAATAAAAAACTTCTTAAAATTAACAACTGATTATAATATGATGCATTCTAGACAAATAATAATAATAATAACAACAACAATAACAATAACAATAACAACAACAACAAGATTTGGGCAAAACCATTTTATAAAGATTTTTTTTAGTTATTTCTAAAGATATGTTCAGTCTGGCTAGAATCAGGATTTGATTTTAGTTAAGCTATTTATAAAAATATGTGTATATTCATACATACATTGAAACCAACTTATTTTAATTAAAAGTTCACTTAGGATTATATAAAAAATAGGATTAGAAGAAAAATCAATCACTACAAAAGTCACTTAACTTGTCATGATATGCACAATACCAATTTAGAATGCCGTGAGGCTGCTTAACACCTTCCTCGCGTGTAACTAATTCCCTAACGTAATCCATGTAGACTAGATAATAAGTGACCAATTACACTCTATAATAAGTGACCAATCCACATAATTAATTATCCTCAATCCTTGAGATCCCTTATGCAACATTTTTAATCCATATAATGACTTAACTAACTTGCAAACTTTCTTCTCATTTCCAGGAAGTACAAACCATTCATGTAACACCCAAAAATCCTAGGATTGAGAATGATAAATCTCGAGGTTATAAATAGTACTCCTAGGACATGAACAGTGCCTTTCTTACTGATTAATAGTACATGTTATAAATAGGTCATGGTGAAGTTTGGCATGAAAATAAAGACATTTGGATGGTTAACAACAGATAATAAGCATGTTAGTGAATAGTACCTTTCGAGGTGTGAATAGTATTTCTCGAGACTGGAGCTAGACTAACTGAACAAGATGAAATTATTAATTAGAAAATAATATTGGGCAAAGTTTAGAATGAAAATGAAGTCATTAAGATGGTTAAAGCCAGTAATGAAGTTTCTATGATAATATAATGTGAATAGTAACCTAGTTAGGGCTAAGCCGATAATTATTATTTTATTGCCCAGATTGACTTACGAGTATTGTACCTTGATACTCAAATATTTCAAATAGTTTAATAGAAGTGGAAGTGGAATTTTTAGAGATCATGGAAATTTATTAAGAATCAAACATGAATAAAAGTGTTTTTTTCAAGTCAGTTTCTCTCGATTTTCGAATGTGGTTTGTTCAAGACTTTCAGATATTATTACAAGTAATTTATTAGGACCATAAATCATGTTAATTAATGATGGAAATTTAAAGAACAAAATATATAAGGAATTAAAAGGAATTAAGTTGGCCTATTTTGATAGGTCATTAGATATTATGGAGTGAAGATCTTAGCCATTGGTTTAGGAGTATATAAGCCCTTTTATTGACCTTAGAAGACCC
>CANXYI010190085.1:0-19959 GCA_948208565.1 Hura crepitans
AATCATAAAGAGCTCATGAGGTGAGATTCCTATTGTATACAAATTTGAAATACTGAGACTATCATTAGTCATAGGATTAACAAGATAGGGCATTATTAATGCAGATATAATAGCATATGTTATACTCTTTGACTTAGTCAAATAGTAGTTCTCATGAGCTATTAAAGTAGTGATGCTTAGAATTATCATGTGGATGCTTGTTTAAGAAACAACTTCATTAGAGACCTAAAAATTAGATAATTAGAGACCTAAAAATGAGATGTTCACATAGATACATAATCTATGTAGGTGAAGTCATCTCATCATATTAATAGGTGCAAGTATCATCTGACTTGAGATCACTAAAGTTATCTTAAGTATCAATACTCTTACTTTGGTGTTTTTACTTCATCAAGATGTATACATAGCTAAGAGGTTAGGTATAGTTTGAGTTACTTGATGGTAGTTGAGTGATCAATAAAGGATTCACCACCTCGAGTTATAATGGGGGGTTTATCACACAAACATGCTATATCTTTATTCAAGGAATCTTTCATCAAAGTGAAATGCAAGTGTGAATGAGATTCACTAGAGCATTTTGGGAATAAAGATGTAAATATTTCAATAAAAATGTTTAGTGCATGATTAGAAATATTTAATTAAGCATTGAATTAATACAAGTCCATACTCAAACCTAAATGAGATAAAGTACGGTAAAAAAGTAATTGCATGATAATTGAATATAAAAGGGTTAAGTCTAACCACTTTACTTTCCAACACATAAGTAGTCTTGATGTGTGGCAAGACACCTCCCAAGACTTATACATAAATTAATTATTAATTAGGAATTAATTATGGGTTTAATGAGATTAAACTATAAGAGTCTTAATTAAACTAAGACTCTAATTCACTATGTACTACCAATGAGTTTTAGAAACCTATAAGGTCACACACTTAAAGGATTGAAATGATTATCAATGTGTATGATATTTCAATGATATGAGATATCATTAAAAGTTGAAGAAATGAAGAAGAAAAAGAGAAATTGGGCATAAAGTGCAGTTAACCCACTTTGACTTTTTTTAAGTGTTGGATAGAACTTAGCCTTGGAGGCCCAACTAAGGGTACATTTTAATTTAATTCTAAAAGGATTTAAAAGGGCCATAAATTACACTTGTGTTTGATTTAAATTGATGCCTAAAAAAGCCTCAGAAGGAAGCCTAGAAAAGGAATTATTGGGCCATATGTAATAAGTAAAAAAAGAGGGGCCAATTTGTGGGCATCATTAAAAAAGATTTAGGTCAGATTCTGAAAATCAACCCTAAAGAAGGTTATTTTAGGATAAATATCCTACATAAAGTCATCTAAAATAAGTAGCCACCAAATAGATAGAAAACTCACATACTCTCACTGTGAATTATTAAATTCTCTATTTCTTCTTCTTCACCCTTCTAAAAATCTTAGTAGCACCTATATATTAATTGTTTTTCATTTCATTTCTTGTGTGGATACCTTGGAAGTACTCCTGATGAGGATCATGGTGGTTTGCTGCAACCTTGTGAGGTGAACTAAAGACAAGGAATCATCAATCAATAGATAATGGTAAAATTTCTATGTTGCGTAATTTTTTTGTTATCTGTCATTTTGATTTATTTGACTTCCTACTATCATTACTTGGTTTTGTATAAAATTTTTAATTTTCCATTGTGCATGACTTATTCAAAACAAACTTTGATATTAGAATCAATTCTTGAATAATTCAAAATGGTTAAAAATTTTGATTAATGTTGATATAGATATAAAATATGATTTTATGATTTATTCATTTAGTGGTAGCTCTTGATTTAATTTTGTGATCAAATCTAATTAATATGATTAAAATTGATTTGGCATTATATTAAAATCTTATGTCTTGATTTTTAATTAGATTAAATTGGTATTAAGAAGAAAAATATTCTCCCATGTGCATAGATGGTTTCTACATATAGAAGAATGTGCATTATTAGAGTTTTCTAGCCTAATCTAATTACTATTTTTATTGTTTAACCTAATGAATGATGAATTAAAAAATGGATTTTGATTCTATTCATATGTTGCATGAAAGTTATATTAATAAATTTGGTAAAATAAGTGAGATATGAATTTTGGTTTTTTTGAGAGGTTAAAAATTGAAAAGGCATAATTGTTATGGCATTTGTCTTCCAAAAATTCCAAAATAGAGTTTTTATGTATATGAGATTTTTATAATGTTGACTATAAGTTTTTAAGTGGTAAAAATTGTTCATACATGAATGAGATTCGTAAATCTGCTTAAGTGTTAAGATTATGCACAATTTGGCATCATGTAATAGTAATCTTTGTCATTTAGTTTTGTCATGGGTTTAACAACTTAAAGGGTGATTTTTATTATTAAAAGTCATTATTATAGGTCAAAATAGGTGTCAATGACTGTTAGAATTGATCCAAACTCATTTGGGTTTATTTCAAGGTCTAATTTGCAAATAGTTGTATAGTTTACTTAGAATTCAATTCTTACAGAATTACTGCTTAAAGATTTTTAATTAAAACTAAAATTTAATTTGATTGGATTATTCTTTTCTAGTATCATCTTGAATTTACTTATATTAAATAAAATTTGAGAAATTAAAGTAAATTTAGATAAGATGATTCTTGTTATATAAATCTGAATTCCACATATAATATGAATCTTAGTAGAATTAAGATTCTAATCCAATTTTTATTTGAATTTCTAATTGGATTATGACTTCAAATTAAAGATAATGATTAGGTTTTATTCTGATATAATATGGATAATTATTAGCTTAATAGATTAGAATAATTGAATAAGGTAATTTAAATTTTTCTTCTAATTTAAAAGTTAACTCTAAATGATCTACTTACAATGTTTGATTTGATTTAGAATTCAAATCTGATTAGGACTTTTACAAAAAGAGTGATGTAATTACATCTTTAATTTGATTAAAACTCCATATTACAACCATATGAAAAATGAAATGATTAAGACATATGAACCTAACTAGTTTTATAAGAGATATAATACAAGTAACAAAAAATAATCAATTTTTCAAAGTTTTAATTAATGTGATGTACTAGAAATGCATACTAAGGGTGTATGATTATCATTATGACTAGTTATATACTATAACTAATGCGATTGATCATGAATTCCATTTTTTTTTGTAAATTAGGCCTATGTCTCTAGCCTCTTTCTCTCATTTCTATCATATTTCTCTTTTTATCTAACAACGCTCATATGTAATGTGAGGTCTTTTAATAATTTTATTATGTAATTACACTATATAGGGTTAGAATAAGGTGAAGATACATAGAGAGCAAATGAAGAAGAAGGATTAACAAGAAGGACCAAATAGCGAAGTAGTTAGAACTATTTTAGTTATTTCTTTATTGGGTAATTCATGCATACTACCTAGGATTGGTCGAAATTGATTTCCTTAGGCTCAGGAAAATAATGTAATGAAAGTCCATAGCTAGATCATATATTTAATGAGATTAAATATGCATATGTATGCCAAAGCATGCAAATTCCTATTGCATGGGCATACCAAAGTATGCAACTATTGATGAAACTTAAAAGAAGAAAACCCTCAATTAATACTAAGACTCATAAGACTTCTGTCAATATGGTTGTAGACTCCACATCATTTTAGGCCTATGATGATAACCAGAGATAGGCTCAAAGTAATAATACTATCTATTTGGGAACTTAGTCTGCATAGACTAACATGGCATTAGTCTGCCTGAATATAATGCCACTAGGTCTGCATCAACCCATTTAAAATCTATTAGGCCTGAAGCCCATGGTCTTTTTAAACAAATTAAAGTTCATATCCGTATGGACTAACTCAAACATGGCATAAGACTAGACTAGGCTAAAAGACCACAGACTTGTGAGAGAGCCCACAACCTAGGTCCACATAAGCTAAGTAGTACAAGTCTACATAGACTTGCTGATGGAAAGCTTTTAGAAGTGGGAGCTTCCTATTCAAACTCTATCTCCCAATCCTAGAAGGATTTTAACTCCTCTAGATGGGAGGGCCTTCCCCTAAACCTATGAGTTCCCCCCTTGCGTTTGAGAAAGAAAAGGAAATTTGAGAAGCTAAAACCCTACTATCTAAGAGTCCAGGAGAGGACTCCAATGTAAGATTCGGACTAGTAAACTTCAGCCTACACTTAATCTTCATTCTTTTTGAAATCCTATAATCTTGTGTTATTTCTTAAGGGATTCTTCATAAGGTAAGATCTAAGGCCTCCTACTGTACATACATTATACATTTATATTGTCACATATGGACACATGATCACCCATGATTGATCATAAGTAAGGCAATTCTATTTAATTCCCATATTGAATATAGGAGTAAGTTATCATTCTATACTATTTTATGGTGTATAATTAACTTTTGGCATATGATGATTATTCTATAATTTTAATTCTAATGACACAAACTTATCTTGAAATATGCTCATGTCAGCATGGACTAAATATGTTGATATATGTGTATTTAGACGTCTATGTAGACTAATAGTCAATATTGTTTTAATAATATCTATCATATAGTGTATTATATCTATTATGTTTGACATATTTATATTTTGTTATATCATATGATTATCACATGAAAAGTATTGGCATGATAGAACCGACATATGTCCGTACGAACTCCTTTCATAAGGAATATAGCTCATACAGATAATCTTGTCTTATGTATTTATACTATTTTACAGTTTATATGGACTCCATCTCAAAAAGACTATAGTCTATAAAAATAAGTGTATGTAATTTTAATCTTTGTATATACATGTGTATCCTTTGTGATTGACAAATAAGTATATAGTTTTCCCTAGTGATAATTCATAGACATACGTATGGTTCATCCATATTCATAGGTTGTATTGAATAAGTCTTCTTTTGGGTCCTTAAAGAATGTCATATGTTAATTCTGACCTATTCTTTGAGTTGTATGAAAGTGACCATTCTGGTAGGATAGGAGGTTCAGACGAACATGATAACTTTTACATGCAGTAGTCCACACGGACAATTACTAGAACCATATTAAGTCTACACAGACCTAACAATGTAAAGATAGGACCAATTATATGCCTTGTACTGCTTCATTTGGTTTTGTACCCTTTTAATTCTTTTTGTTTACTTTGGGTTGTAATAGGTAGCTTAACAACTTGTTTTACACGTCAAAGCTTAACCTCACACCAATGATTTTCTAAATGTTTTCTTAACAAAATAGTTTTAAGTTTTCCTTAATAAAAGCCACATGGAAAATGTCTTTTAATAAAGGCCAATCTCCCAGGGATGGGAATTGGGCAATTATCGCCAATTCTTATAGAATTACAAGTAATTTTTAGGTCAAACAACTACTGATAAATGACATGATTTCTAGATGTACAATGTATAGATATGCTTGTTATATATTTTGATACTGCCATTTACTTTCTCTAAATGAAAAGGTGACATGGATGCTTTAATTAAACACTTGCTTGCATGATATAGGATTGATAAACATTAGAACATCAAGGAAGGCATACTATTGGGGCATAAATAATATCTAATTTTGAACCCTTTTTGGGTAAAAGATTACTGGTCCTAGTGTAGAGCTATGTGGTAACTCCAAACCCTAATTGCTCTCATCCCTTGTAAAATACAATAAATTAATAGTGGCAACTCCACTGGGGACTAAGAATTTAAATCTAAAAGTGCCCAAATAATATGCCATCTAATATTCTAATTGTTATCAGTCCCATATATTACACGCTAAATAAACTGCATCTTTTTTACCCTAGAGGGTATTGTGAACCATAAACCTATTTTTCATTCAAGAATGGGGAATTGCTAGCATATCCATCACTCACAAGTCTCGAACCTCCATGTATATGAAATAGTGAGCTAACTAGTCATTATTATCCTTGATTGGAAGGACTCATTAAGAGGGACCCTTGCTTATGGGAGCCATAAGCCCTTTTTACTGAACCATGAGCTCATATAATCAAGCATAGCAACTTTCTCTAGGTTACATAACTAGAAGAGTTTGCAATTGTATTATGATTACTATGTGAGCCTATTACATTTAACCTTATTTGAAGTGGGGTCAAGTTTATTAGGCCTTTTATTAGGATGGACCTAACCTAATTTCACATCAAATGAGAATTAAATGTTATAGGCTATTGCTTTTTCTTCCACATTAAATATGAGAGACTGATTAGGCCTAATAAAGCCCATGATCAAACCTATGTATCCTCTGATGATACATATGTAATCCCTCCTAGGAAAAGAATAGCTTGACCACATGAGTGGGAGAAATAAGGTTGGAAGGTTTCTTGTATGCGTTTGTCATTGTTACATCACAAACATCTATTCCATACATGTCTACATCATTTATAATTTTAATTGTTAATATATTAGTCATGCATCATTCCTAACTAATTATTTTGATAGCCATCATTGATCCCTCATTCACTACACAGTGGAAAAGAATAGGCAAGTGCCTTAACAAAACCAATGATTTATTACTAGTCCAACCAAAGGGAGGAATCTTGTTTGTTAATAAGTTTGTTACCAAATCCATATTGATAGAGGCCATGGTTAAGATAGAGAAAAAAATAATGGCATTTTTACCAATATCATGTCTGGGGTACATAAAGAAGTAAGTTAGACTTCAGTAGCTACTCATAAGGGTAAAAAGGTAGTGGGAGAAAATGATGACCAACTTTTAGATGAGGAAAACCCCTTGGTTAAAAAGTGCTATAATAAGGTCCCTCCACTTAAAGAAGTTGAAGATGATCAAATCAAAAAGCTAAATTTAAAGATGGAGGCCATAACCAAACTAGTCATTTGGGGATAAGATATTGATTTGGATGGTATCAGTCTGAGACCTCACTGATCCATGCCTTACAAGTTCAAGATGCCAGACTTGAGCAAATTTGGTGGTACAACTGACCTAAGGACTCAATTGAAGTAATATGCAGTTACTATGAGAGCCACTAATCTATTTAACAGGCAAAAACTTTTAGGATCGATCTTTATTAGTGTAAGAGAGAACCAGTTAGGGTTGAGGGATAAATGAAGGAAAAGGTAGAGAAGAATGGTTGAATTCTACATAAAAAGGAAATAGAAGTTAAAGAAGATAAAAACAATGATGTGCTTAAATAGTTGAAGAAAACACAAGCTCATAACAGTATCTGGGATTTACTGATGTCTTCTTAACCCCACCTGTAAAAGGTAGTAGAAGCCCTTGGGCAATTTGTTGTCTCCATTACCACTACTCCTAAAAAATTGGTCTAGGTCATAAAGACTAGTAAAACTAGGCTTATAACCTTTTCAGATGAAGACTTGCCTCTAAAAGGAAGGGAACACAATTGGCCTCTCTTTATTAAACTAAGGTGAATGGGAAAAAGACTTGATACGCTATGGTCAATGATGGCTCTTCATTCTATGTATGTCCGATTAAAACCTTGGTAAGTTTTAGGATAAAAAAAGAAGACTTGGTGCCCTCTAGTATTACCATTAAGGCATATCGTGATATGAGATGACAAGTGAAAGGTTCTTTTGCTATTAAGGTCTAAGTAGGGCACATTATCAACAAAGTAGAATTTACTGTCAATGACATCCCAGCTACATTTTCTATTTTACTAGGAAGGCCATAGTTCCACAACCTTGGAGGAGTCCCCTCCATATTACATTAAATGATCAAGTCTTATGCATAGGTAATATCATCATGATCAAAACTAAGATTGAAACACCTCAAAAATCTTGACATTTATGAATAGTACTTTTACAGGATGAATACTATTCTCGAGGTCCAAGATGCACTAAAGCCACTAGAAGAAAGTATTAATCAAAAAATAACTTTTGGCAAAGTTTGAAATCAATCATAAGTCATTTGTGTGCTTAAAAATGCTAAGAAAGTTTATACTATAGTGTCTTAAGAATAGTGATCAATGCAAAGCTGAACCATGAATTATTTTCAAAGTTGCTTAGAAAATTTTGACACCTATACAACCTTATACTAAAAAAATTCCAATGAGCTTAATGGTACTGAAATTAGAATTTTTGATATCGAGAAGTAATTTTTCAAAAATCAGCTAACATGAAGAATAACGTATTTAATCGATTTTTCTCATTTTTCAAGCTCAAATTTTTTAAGGCATGCGGGACAAAAATAAAAGTGAATTTAATCAATACAAATGGCAACTAATTAGGTTAAAAAGAGAAGGAAAATAAGGGAAAGATGGAACAAAAGTACATAAATTTATGAGAGGTATAAATTATCAAATCTCTTTTAAATTTTAATATTTTCATAACACTCCCTCTCCCTCTCTCTTTCCTTTTAGCTGATAGCACCATCCCCCTTTCCCGACCATTTTTATTTCTTCCCTCCTCTATTAACTCTCAAACTCCTAAACTAAATTGATTTTAAGTAACCTCTACCCCATCAAACACGTCTAGGAAGTGGAAAATTTGAAGGAGATTGCTCAAAAACTCTTTGTTTCTGATCCTATGAATAGTAATGCACTTTGGTTCAGGTAAGATTTTTTGACTTCTATTATTTTTTCTAGGTTCTAAGGGTGCACAAAAGATATTCTACAATTTTAGATTTATTTTTAAAGTAATGATTGATTTATTATGGATTTTCAAAGTATTTTTTTGATTTATATTAGGTGTTGTTGAATCATGATAAAGGCAAAATAAAGGCATAAATATTTCTTTGGGTTCTTTTTTTACCATCTCACATTTTGTAATAAATGTCCATATTGTGTAGTGCCATAAATTTGATGCATTTAATGGGTTCTAAGACTTATAATATGTATGCCAAAGTGTTAGAATTGATTAGAATTTATTTTGATCAAGTAAATATGTATAATGTGCTTATTGTAACATAAAATGCTTAAAATGGAGCATAATGAGTCTTAAATGACTTAATTAAGTAATTAGCATTAAATAAGCCTAAATTATGGTTAATTCATTTATTTGTCACATTTATGAGTAAATGGGAGCAAGAGAATACATTAGAGATAGAAAATGTTCAAGATGTGCATTATGTAAGTTATATGTGAAAATGCCTTTAATTGTGCTTATGTGAATAATTTTCATGTTATTGTGCATGTCAATTATGTTTACGTAATGTGTAATGTTGATGTGCTAATTATAGACATTTTAAGTGTTTTCGTCGAATGATCAAAGTGCAAAAATAGGAGTGTATACTTATTGAATGTTAATGGGCAATAAGTGATGTTACTTGGTGACTTATAATATAAGTATAGGTATAATTGCAAACAATGCATAAGAATGAAATACTATGATGCCCCCTACTAGATTCCCGAAGAACTTGACACTCGACTCACTTCCCTATAGGTTACCCATCTTAGGATTACTCTAAGAGAAAACTCCTTAACACTTATAGACTATTCTAAAACTCTATCAGATATGGCTTAGATGTGTAGTTTAATCTTTATATGCATTTATACATGGTCTGATAGACTCAGACAAAGCATATATAGACACTTTACAGGTCACTGAAAAATTGGGCAACATAACAACTACTCGAGTGATAGACCAAAATTCATATCACCTGTTAAAACCACTTCTATAAAAAACAACCTATAACCTCCACCTGGCCCTTCTAGTCCCCTCATCAATCATAAGCACACCTCATATAGCTTAAAATAACACATATAGGGCCTTAAGCCTACAGATATCAAACCACAAGCAACCCCAAACAACACAAAACACCAGTTTATTTACATTTTTATTTGCTTAAGTTAACAAACTTCAATAGTTTCTATGCATGCTAGACACATAACCTATAGCTTTTACATGAGTGCCTACTATATACATCAAAACAATTATAAAATTTGGACATTTATTGTCTCTATTGCTGCACTACATGTACAACGAGGCTTGACCGCTACTCCTGCTTACTTGAATGCCAAAACACTGGTACGCTGAGTATAAAACTCAGTGGTGAATTAAATATTAAAAATAAGATTTTTATATGCACACAGAAGCTTTAATACACTAACAACATAGGATTTAAGTGTATAAACCAATTAAAAATTTCAATACTCATTTCATGTGCATGCCTTCCATTAGCCCAATAATTACAATTATGCCATTGTGGTAATTTCATTCAATTTATTTCTTTCAGTTTATTCAATCATTCCATTATTCCCAAGTGCATTATTTAAATTATTAAATAGGCCCAACTAGGTAGACTACATTTATAGACGCTAGACTAAGAGGGAATTAAAAGATGTGCAGTGGCTAATATTTTTTACCTTGACTGCTGCACTGGCCTAATATAGCCTATAAAGATCAGTTTATAAGCACCTCCCAAGGGGCAAAAATACTAAGTAACTATTCTTAGGGATCAATCCATAGACCTCCCAATGCAATTGATCATGTCAAATAATTCCTCTAAGTCTCCCCAATAGACTAGTGTAGTGGCACCTATAGGGAATTTCACCACGGCACTGGCATAGTCTGGTATACATTCAAAAGTGCTAGCAACAACGAGTGTCTAACCCTATAGACTAGTGTAGTGGCTCAATAATAAACCTCGGCCACTACAACGGCCTAGTTTGATAAACAGATAGTCTAGCAGCTGCTAATCCCTAAGTTGACTAGTTAACCTATTTAGTAGTTATCTAACTAATATGCTATTTAACTTCCTTTTACATCCATTTATTTACCAATCATTATTTCATAGTATTTAATAATGTTTAATAGTCAGCTACGAATTTATTTTAACAGTTGAAATTTGTCCTGGATAGTTACATGTCATTTTTTGTCCTACTAGACAATCACAAATATGTTTTTTGAGACTAATTTAAATTTTTTCCATAAGCATAATTAAATGCATTTTATTTCCAATAATTAAGGTCCTATTATAAGCAATTTTTGAGTCATAATTAGGTTAAGCCTAAAATGGTTCTTTTTGTAGGACAATTATAGGTCAATTTACGAGTTCATGACACTGTTATAGGTCGTAGTCATTAATTTCTAAGCATATTTCCACTCTCCTTTTTATGCCAAAATAATTAGCCATTGTTGCTCAAGTTCATGTCATTTCATATTTCCACATTGGCCTCAAAAGTGACATCAAATTTCCTTTAAACTTAAGTGCACAAATGGTCTAAAATATAGGTCCAATTTCATACCATATAAATCACATTTTTGGGTTACTATTTTCACGCTTTTTTTAAGACATTTACAAGAGATTTCTTTCTTTCTTAATTAGGGCCACTATTTTCCTTATGCATTATTTTATTTTTAGCATGCATATTACTCCAATGTGTGTATTATCATACTAATTTCATGATATACCTTTAATGCCTTTTTAACCATACTATTCTTACATATTAATACTAGCCCATATCATACATATTATGCCTATGTCCACATGCAACCTCTCACCTAACCATGTTTTATAGCCAATGATATACATTTTCCATGAGTCTTCAAACTTAAATACCATATATTATTATTCTATCACAAGACTACATGCAAATACTTAGGAGCCATACATTATAAGAGTAGTGTACATGCCTTTATTTACAAGTAACCACACCTTAATATTATTTAAGTATATGTACATGTCTTATGTGGTTGTTCACTCACATTATTTTCTTTTCCATGACACTTTTACAAGGCATCTTGCATTGGTTTTACTAGCATGCATTCGTGCATTCTACATACCATGCCCTTCCTCAACTACACACATACATTAACCTATTCCATTTAAACATTGTGTTACACCATCCATGCACATTGTAGCTCACTATGCCCATGTAAAATCCCTTAAACTCCACCACACCATGATGCCTTTCATTTACATCTACCTCTCAGCCAAATCTCACTTGGCAAAACTTATGCCCTTTCCCATATTCCACTACCCACCTATATATTATAACCTCATATAGAGACATCCACAGATGCTTAAATAAGGTTTCATAAGGCACATTATATGGTACAACATATATATGTCATGGACCAAATTAACAATCCTCTTAACATACCCTTTTTCATAATACATACCCCTGAAACTCCACAATTCCATAGCATCCATGTCACTCCTCTTCCTTTTCTACACTTGTACATTAAATTACATGCCACCCTCACCCATACACACCTATAGCCATATATGAAAAACTCCTATGTTGACCATTAATTTAATAATAACCCACATAAATAACAGCTACTAAAACCTACACTAAAATTCTACATCTAACACATTTCACAATTAAACATTCCATCACAAAAATTCATATAATTCTCAATAAAATTGGCTAAAACATACTTTCAATCCATCAATTCACATGCCTTTTTAAGGTTTTAGTAGCCTTTCCTCCTTAGATTCCCTATGGACTTTTTCTCCTCTTTAAATCTCCACTATTTGTCACTATCACTTGAGATTGGCCTTGAAATTCCTCAAGTCCCCAAATGAAAATTCTAAAGTTATGACTAAATATAGGACTACATAGGCCAATTAAGGCTAGAAAAAAAAAAGGAAAGAACTCACTTACCTTTTAATTTTCCTTCCCACGTTAGCTTATGAGTCTTAAGCTTTCATGAGTTTTCTTTAACACTTTCAATAAAGTACTTGCCACCAAAAATTCATTAGCCCCTTTTTCCATTTTTATAGCTGTTCTTAGTAGAGTTTAAGTGATGAATTAATGCAAAAAAAGGGACTAAAACTGGTTCCTTCTTGCTAAAAATGGTATGGATAGCTTATGGAATGAAAATAAAGAAGAAAGATGGTGGGTGGGTGGAAATGAGGTGTAATTATGGTCTATATGCCCAAAACTCATTTAAAAATGTAGGGATGCCTCAAGTTATGCCACACAACAATAAACCGCCCCTAAAACCTAATTTTTCTATAAATTGGTGCTAAAAATTCGAGGAATTTTTAAAAACCACTTGAACATTGAAAAATTGTGCCATTAGTTCCAAAAATAATCAATTAGGCTGAATTAGATGCTCCTAAAATTGTGGGAAAATTCCATTGGGAAATAGGTGAACCAAATTCTCGAGAATCTCGATTTTTCTATAGAATTTTAGGGAATTTTAAAATTTCACTTAGACCTCAAAAAATTATTGTATTCCTTTCAAAAATCCTCAAATAACCTCATCTAGTGGCATACAAAATTTCATCACCAAATTCCTTCGGGAGATAGGCTAGTGAAATTCTCAAAAAATCACAGTTTTGTTGAAAATTTTGAAAAATCCTCAAACGACCTTAAAAAATTAAATTCATTCTCCATTGGCCTAATTACAATTTTTAACCTTTAAGGTATAATATTTATATGTCCTTCTTGCCTCATCTCAAGTAATTCTTAGCCTAACTCAATCTTAGCCTACAACTTACTAGATTACGGCTAGAAATAACTTATTGATTCTGCTAAATTTTTAAGTTGAGTCATTTCCACCCTTTTTGAGCCTCTTAAAGTTTAATGGCTAGTATGCCCCACGTCAAGCCTCGTGAAAGTGATCCAACACTCCAGCACACTTTTTAGGCCTTAGCATACTATTCACGGAGCATCGCACTTGCGTATATTAAAGTTCTTCTCCTACTAAGAAATTCCATCCTCAAAATTACTTGGTGTAGTTAGATATAGGTATCAGGCTTTCATTTGCTCTACGGGTTTCCATGTAACCCTTAGGTGTCATTCTTTCTTATTGTTTATCTATTTAAGGGTGAAATATTGCACTGTAAGTCAATTTATTTTACAACCATCAGGGTAGTATTCCTTTTATTTTTTGTCATAGGCAATCTTACTATAAAACCTACTGTGCCTTTTCGTCACTTCCATTTGATATTGAGATAAGGTACAGCAATCTAGAAGGGATCTGATACTCAAGTTTCACTTGTTAGTAGGTTGAGCATCTAGTTATGTACTCTACTACAACTCCTTTTTATATTTGCCATTAACATATGGCTTTAAGTATGTGTATCTCCTCATATTACCTGAGTACATAGAATAAGGATCTTCATATGCCTCCTTCATATCCACAATCTTAAATTAGTTATACTACATGTTTATAGCCTACCACGGTAGTACAGATATCCATTTTTACTCTATTTAAATCAAACAATCTTCCCCTTAGGGCTCAAATAGTAGGTTATTTTTTTTTCTCTCATGATGCTTTATAATTACACCACTTAGTCATAACTCCTTCTTATATAGCCCCTATAAGTCTCTACCTTATATTTCCTAGTCCTTTCTTATCTAGCCATTTCTAGTGACACTGGCTTCTTTCTCTTACCACTTATTACCATTATTTGACTCCTGCCAAGTCCATTCACAATTGGGCTATCAACATGCCATGTTCAATTGTATGGGGTGTATGCAATGATAGAAAAATGTTATACGATAGATGGGAAATGATATCAATACCAATATGCAATTAATGTTAGAATGCAATGCTCGAGGCCGATAATGGATACAATCAAAGAAGGAAAACAACCCTTATCTTTAGGGACTTTAACAATCATCTTTATAACCTCAACGTGCTTATATCTCTCTTGCTATACTCACTTATGATAATCTCACCAAATATCTTAAATGCCCCTAATTTCATTTCCCAATTATACAATGCTAATAATCTCCACTATCCTTTAAGCTTTATGTATTTTATATCTAGGTTTTCCTTTATTAACCTTATTTATCTAAGCAATATATTTCTCACTCTCCCATGGCCTATAACACTCTATTTATTGAGTTCATACAAACTACAGTGGTATCAATGAGCCTAGATAACATCACTAAAACTCATAATGCCTGTGTAAGATTTTGAAAGTAGTTTTAGGGGCATAAGCCTTATTACTTCTCAGTTGCCAGTATCCTAATCTCATATTAGTTGGGAAAAAATATACCAGAACCTCAAACTGATCACAAAGATCATAAATTACTAGCAAAGGTTGCTTGGTTTCACAATTACTTTGTTCAGTCATCTATACTTAATATATAACTATAACGGTCCGTCTTTTCTTTTATAAATAACATAGGGCTCACCAAAGTGATACCTTGAGTCTAACAAACCCTTATCTACCATATCCTACAACTACAATTTTAATCCTCTCAATTATGTATGTGCCATTCCATAGGAAATCATAGGTGCAAGAGAAATATTAGAATACACTTCAGTTCCCAAACTAAGTTTTCTTAAGAAGGCAAGTTTTGACAACATCGCAAAACATAACTAGAATTCTAAATAAAATTTGAATCTATCTAAGATGAGGGGTAGAAGTTTTGATGGCAAAAATATGTATTAGATAAACTTCTCACCCTTTTATAGATGATTTTTCTTTCCATATCTATTGAGATGAGATTATTCAAAAAGCTTCTCTCACTCGTAGCCATCACTTCATATCCCTCTATAGCTTAAAGGGTTAAATATTTGAGTTATAATTAACTACTGCTTATCATCAATATAACTCATCCATCCCTCTGAGTAACATCAAACTCTAAAAGGAAATTTCAATATGGTTAATAGAGATAATCGCATGTAGTTCATTAATTAACAAGGTATACACCTATGGTGTATAGCCATATTCTGGTCAAGAAAATTTCCAACTTACATGCCTAACCTTACATGTTCAAGTTTTAGTCCCTTACCATATGCTAAATAACACAAGCATAAAAAAGTGTAAATCTCTAATCTATTAATGCCAAAATTGAAACATCAATTAAATACAACCTACCATTATAGCTTCTAGAGCATCTACTTCCTTATGAATCTTATTAACTCCTTGTTTGATTGAAGTATAGGCTTCCAACCTTACTTCAGACCTAGTCAGGAGGCTACTACTAAGCGGGTCTCCTCTGGCTATCCCTGTACCCTATTCTATGTTGCTATTGTTGATGCTTATGTATGAGCACCTTCTGCCAGTCTTTAGGGACTCTCTCATTTGTAATGGTCTCTAGGCCTACAACTAAAACAACCAACATTTCTTGCCTACCAACACCAACCCCAATATCTCTTAGTATAAGTGTCACAACTTGAGGGTGTCTTTCTGATAGCTACTGAAATCTAGCTATTCATAGCCCTTCCTACCTACCTCTTGGTCAATTTCTCCTAAAATGGTTTTTAGCCCCACAGAGGAAGCATTCAACTAGTTTTGTCTATCTACATTGCCTCAATGCCTCTTAGTACAAATGCCATAGTTCAAGGAATTATTTCTAGTCACTACTGCTGTAACCCGAGGGCTAGTGGAGAGGGTTAGTGTGTCTAATGCCCTTTATTGAATTTAGGCCTCTCTTGGCCTTTTCCTGGCACTAGGTCCTAAACTAGTCTAACCTATTATATACTATCTCTCCCCTTGGGAGAGTTCATTTCTTTATGCCATTTCATCTCCTATAACACAAATAGTTGTCACTAATGCTATCACATATCTCAACAACTCCACAATCTATTATAACAATACTAATGGTGTCTAACTGGGTTGTTATACTATGCCTAAGATGGCAGCTGACATACAACACCACTTGACTCATTGCTTCTTGTATAGTACTAGGGGCATAACCTACTACTTCCTTTCTCTATTTGAGTAGGGTCTACTTACCACCTTGATTACTACAGAAGAAACCATCAGCTATCAGCCACATTGCACTATAGCAGTTTAAGTAAACCAGTCTTAAATACGTGCACTCCTGTAAGATGCCTAGGAATAAGAAATTAGGCTCTAATAACACTAAATGTGACACCCCTTATTAGATTCTCGAAGAACCTGATAGGCGATGCACTTCCCTATAGGTCGTCGATCTTAGGATTGCTTTAAGAGAAAACTCCTTAACACTTATGGACTATTTTAAAACTCTATAAGTTATGGCATAGATGTCTAGTTTGATCCTTATACACATTCATACATGGTCTGATTGACTTAGATAAAGTATATAAGGACACTTTATAAGGCACACAAAAATTGGGCAGTAGATAGCTACTTGAGTGAAATACTAAAATTTTTTTCACCTATTAAACCCATTTTTATAAGCAACAACCCATAACCTCCACCTGGACCCTTCTAGTCCCCTAGTCAATCATCATCACACCTCATATAGGTTAAAATCACACACATAGGGCCTTAAACCCGCTGATATCAAACCATAAGCAACCAAAAACAAATGAAATACCAATTTATTTGCAATCTAATTTGCTTAAGTTTACAGACTTTAGTAGTTTTATAACCATGCTAGACACATAACCTACAGCTTTTACATAAGTGCTTGCTATCTACATCAAAACACATACAAAACTTAGACCCTTGTTGTCTTTGCTACTACACTATATGTACAACGAGGCTTGACCACTACTCCTGCTTACCTGTGCACTAAAACACTAGTATAGTAAGTATAAAACTTAGTGGTGAATTAATATATTAAAAGCATGTTTTTATGCAGGCACATAAATACCTTAATACACTAACAACATAGGATTTAAGTGTATAAACAAATTAAATATTTCTATACTCATTTCATATACATGCATTCCATTAGCCTGGTAATTGTAGTTATACCATTGTGATAATTTCATTCACTTTATTTCTTTTAGTTTATTTAATCATTTTGTTATTCCTATGTGTATTATTTAAATAATTAAATTGGCCCAACTAGGTAGACTACGCTTACAGACACTAGACTAAAAGGGAACTGAAAGATGTATAGTGACCCATATTTTTAACCTCGACCACTAGACCAACCTAATATAGCCTATAGGGATCAGTTCATAAAAACCTCCCAGGGGGTAAAAATACTAAGTAACTTTGTATAAGGATTAGTCTTTAGACCTCCCAAGGCAACTAATTTTGTCAAATAATTCCTCCAAGTTTACCTTACAAACTAGTATAGTGACCTCTCTAGGGACCTTCACTACTACACCAGCATATTCTAATATACATTCAAAAGTGCTAGCAACAAGGAGTATTTGCCTACCAAACTATTGCAGTGACTCAATAATGAACCTCGACTATTGTACTAGCCTAGTCTAATAAATAGACAGTCTAGCAGCTACTAATCTCTAAGTTGACCAATCAAGCCATCCAATTGGTGTCTAACTAATGGGCTATCTAACTTCCTTTTACAATTGTTTATTTACTAATCATTATTTTATAATATTTAAGAAAGTTTAATAGTAATTTACAAATTAATTTTAACAATTGAAATTTGACTTGGACAATTACAGGTAATTTTTTGTCCTACCGAACAATTACAAGTATGTTTTCTGAGCCCAATTTAAATTATTTCTATAGGCATAATTAAGTCCATTTTATTTCCATTAATTAAGGTCCTGTTATGTGCAATTTGTGAGTCAAATTTAGGTTAAGCCTAAAATGGACCTTTTTATAGGACAATGGTAGGTCAATATATGAGTTCATGACACTATTATAGGCCCGTAGTCATTGATTTATAAACACCTTTCCATACCCCTTTTTATGCCAAAATAATTAGCCATTGTGGCTCAAGTTCATGTCATTTCATACTTTCACAATAGCCTCAAAAGTGGCCTGAAATTTCCTTTAAACTTAAGTGCACAAATGGTCTAAAATATATCTCATTTTATGCCATATAAATCACAGTTTTGGGCTAATTTTTCCATGCTCTTTTTAAGAAATTTACAAGACATTTCTTTCTTACTCAATTATGGCCACCTTTTTCCTTATGCATTATTTTATTTTTGGCATGCCGTATTACTCCCATGTATGGATTATCATACTAATTTCATGATATACCTTTAATGCCTTTTTAACCATACTATTCTCACATATTAATATTAGCACATATCATATATATTATGCCTTTGTCCAAATGCAACCGTTCGGCCAACCATGTTTTATAACTAATGATATACATTTTCCATGAGTCTTCACAATTACATACCATATATTGTTATTTTATCTCATGAGTACATGCAAATACTTAAGAGTCATACATTACAAGAGTAGTATACATGCCTTTATTTACAAGTAACCACACCCTAATATTATTTGAGTACACATTTAACGACCTAAAAATCTCGACTATCATGAATAGTACTTCCTAAGATGAATAGTATTTCTAAAAACCCAAGTCGTACTAATTGTACCGACTAAGAGTATTAATTACAAGAGAATTTTAGGCAAAGTTTAAAGCTAATTCAAAGTCATTTGGATGGTTAAAAATGCGAATTAAGATTTTATGACAGTGTCTTATGAATAGTGCCGCAGGCAAAGCTGAACCATTAAATAAATAAAAAGTTTATCAAAATAATCCAAAAATATTAAAACTTGATACTCAAATATTCCAAAATTTCTAATAGTTTTGGAACTTGAATATTTTGAGTTCAAAAACTATTTTTACCCAATTTTTGAGACAAAAAGTATATTAATTTTTCAGGTTATTAATGAAATTTTGGCTTGAGATTTGGTAAGGATTAAGGCTTGAATTTATGGAATTTTTGGAATAGGAATAGAGGAAAATTGACTTTTCTATCAATTATAATTTTTTTAAAGTGAAGAAAAATATTATTTTTGAAAAGTATAAATAGGGAGAATTTATCCTCCTCCCTCACATACACAAGATACACTCCTCCTCTCCTCCACTCCATTTTTCTACCCCACCTCTCCCTCTCTCTTTCTTTGTGGTTTCTTCCTCCATAGTGGGACCTACAATGTAAGGTTACACTTCAAACAATAAGCATTCTAAGATGAGTCTATGGACACCAAAATTGTCTGGAATGGTGGAGTATTTTGGGAGAAAAACCAAGAAGAAAATCAAGGTGAATAGTAACTTTCTCTCTTTTGGATATTCTTTTTCCATAAATTTTATAGGGTGTTATAGAGCATGTATCTAGGCTGAAAATTTTTTTTTTACTTTTAAATTATTTTATATTATTTATTAAAGTTTGTACCCTTATATATTCATAGGCAAAATGACAAGCCGAGCCTCTCGACG
>CANXYI010190129.1:0-12033 GCA_948208565.1 Hura crepitans
TTTGGATTAATCAAAGGTATGATTTAAGTCCTTTTTAACTCTTAAAAAGGCTTAAAATAAATTAGATATAAGAACACACACAAATTAGACTTAAAAAGGCCTAAATCTAGAAACCTTAATTTTTAGACCACTCTTCAGCTAATAGGCCCCACACCTATTTGCTTATTTCTTCCTTTTAATTCATCATCCAATGATATCTCATATCATTAGAATATTCAATCTCATTGAATTTCCTTTCACTTCTTTAAGTGTGTGACCCTATAAGTTTCCAAGGCAACTTAGTAGTACATAGTGAATTAAGTCCTAATCCAACTAAGACTCTATAGATTCAATCTCATTGAATCAATATAAATTCTGTAATTAATATATCACTAATATACAATTCAAGAGTGGCTTCTATCCATGCATTATGATTACCTAAGTGTCAAAAATTTAAGTGATTTGACTTGACCCTTCCATAAATAATTATAGTGTAATAAACTACTTTCACCATTTTTTATTCCATCCAATTTAGAGTATGAACTTGTGTCAACTCAAAACTTAACTAAGTATGTCTAAATAAGCCCTAGAGATATTATTCTAATAATTTTATCTTTATTCCAAAAATGCTATTTGTGAATCCCATTCACACATGGCATTTTACTTTGGCAAAATATTCCTAAATGAAGATTAATATCAAAACTGTGAGATAAACTCCCTACTATAATAAATCTTTTATTGATTACTACCATATCTTCAAATATGTTATGCCATACCTAAGCACCTTGCTATGTATACTTCTTGTTTGAAGTAAAAGCTTTAGAGTCAAAGTATGTCATTTCATATTTAAGATAGTTAGTGATCTCAAGTTTAAGGATACTTGCACCATTGATATGATGAGATAATTTTATTGACATTGATTAAGTATCCATGTGAAGATCTCATGGTGGATTTCCAATGTACTTACTTTCTAAGTAAGCATCCACATGTTAACTCTAAGCATTTATATGTTTATAGCTTGTGAGAACCACTACTTGATCTAATCAAAAAGTATAGCATGTGTTGATCTATCATCATTAACAATGTCCCATCTTGTTAATACTATGATCAAGGATATTTAAGTATATCACATTTGTATGCAATAAGAATCTCATATCATAAACACTTCATGATTTCTTTTACCCTACAATTTCATACTAAGGACTTTATAACATGGTTTAAGATACTACAAACAATTATAAGTCACATATAAAAGTACCATGATATAACGAGAAATGCCTTTTTACATTAATTCACAAGGTTTAAATACATGAATACAACTGTATTACATCTGCTCTAGGGCATACATCTAACAATCTCTCACTTGCAATAGAGCCAATCACCCATGTACTTAATGTCCATAGCACTTACATGTTGATCAAACTTCCTTTTGTGATAGTGCCTTTGTTAGAGGATCAGTTGTGTTTTGATCTATAGGGACCCTTTCAATCTTTACATCCTATCTACGGATGATATCCTTAATTAGATGGTAACACCAAAGAACATTTTTGGATCATTGATGAGACTGTGGTTCATGAACTTGTACAATAGCCTTATTGTTATCACAATACAAAGGTATTCGATCAGCAATGCTTGGAACCACTCTCAGTTTAGAAATGAACTTCTTAATCCAAACGGCTTTCTTAGTTCTATTGAAAGTTGCTACGTACTCAGCCTTAGTGGAAAAATCCACAGTTGTATCCTATTTGGAACTATTCTAAGTAACTGCTTCTTCACACATAATATAAACATATCTAGATTAGGATTTACAGTCATCCTTATCAGCTTAAAGGCTTGCACCAATATACCTATTAACCTATAGATCTCTTTCTCTATATACCAAGAATAAATCTTTATTCCTTCTCAAGTACTTAAGGATATTCTTGACAGCCACCCAATGTTCCTCTCCATAATTGGATTGGAATCTACTCGTGACACTTAGAGCAAATGATACATCAGGCCTTGTACATATCACAATGACATGATAGATCTTACAACCAAAGCATATGGAATCCTATTCATACACTCTCTCTCATTTTGTGTCTTAGAAGACATGGATTTAGAAAGGTGTTTCCTATGTAACATAGTAATAAAACCCTTCTTAGAGACATCCATGCTAAACCTCTTTACCATTTTGTCTATGTACATAGACTATGAAAGCCAAACAACCTTTTAAATCTATCTATAGATTTTGATCCCCAAGATATAGGTCGCTTCTCTAAGGTCTTCATAGAGAACTATTTACTCAGCTAAATCTTGACTAGCTAGTGGATAAAGATATCATTTCCTATCAGTATCTACATACAACATAAGGAAAATGATTGCACTCCCACTAACCTTCTTGTAAACACGTGGTTCATCCATGTTTTATGAGAAACCAAATTCTTTAATTGTCTCAACAAAATATATATTCTAGCTTTTAGAAGCTTGCTTCAATCCATAAATGGATCTTTGAAACTTGTAGACTTGATTGCCATCCATGGATGTAAAATCTTCAGGTTGTGTCATATACACTTCCACTGATAATTTTTCATTAATAAAAGCTGTCTTTACATTCATTTGCCAAAACACATAATCATAATCAGTGGCTGTGGCAACTAGAACCTGAATGGATTTAAGCATGACAACTGAAGGCCCATTTGCACCAAATGGATTTTATCCCTTTAGGTGGATCAACCAAGTTTCACAATTGGTTATCATATATAGAATCCATTTTAAGTTTCATGCCTTGAGCCATAAGTCTAATTTTAAACTCTTCAGAACCTTTCTATAGCTTATTTGCTCATGGTCCTCTACTACTATCACTTTCTTATCCTGATCTATAAGAAAACTATATCTCTCTAGAATAGTCCTGACTATAGTAGATCATCTACAAACTTGTGTTCCATAGGTTCTTCTATTATCTCATCACTATGAATAATAGAACTAGGATCAGTCATGTGATTTTCTTCTATTTATAGATCTTAAACTTTATCAATTTCAATTTACTTCCACTGTCTTTCATGAGAAACTTTTTTCTCTAGGAAGACTGCATGATTTAAGATAAACATCTTTTGTTCCAAAGGATAATAGAAGTACTATCCCAAAGTTTCCTTCAAATACCCTATAAGTAAGCACTTATCAGACTTAGCCTTAAGCTTATTTGACATTATTCTCTTAACATATGCAGGGCATCCCCATACCTTGATATGTGAAAGAATAGGTTTCTTATTACGCCATATCTCATATAATGTAGCATTAGTCAACTTTGATTGAACATTATTTAAAATATAAATAGCAATTTCCAATGCAAACCCCCAGAAGGACTTAGGTAATTCTACAAGACTAATCATGGATTAAACCATATCTAATAGGGTTTAATTTCTCCTTTTGGATACACCATTATGTTTTAGTGTATAAAGAGGAGTCAATTGAAAAAAAATACCATTGTCTCTTAGATAACCTTGGAATTCTTGACCTAAGGAGTCACTATCTCGATCAACTTAAAGAGTTTTAATACTTTTGCCAAGTTGTTTCTCAACCTAATCTCTAAATTCTTTGAACTTTTTAAAGGCTTCAGACTTGTACTTCATCAAGTACAAATACCCATATCATGAATAGTCATCAATAAAGATAATGAAGTATAAGAAACTCCATATAGATGTGTTGTCATTAGGCCTTAGACTTCTATATGTATGAGTTCCAATAACCCATTAGCATGCTCATCCTTTCCAATAAAAGGTGATTTTGTCATCTTCCCTAATAAATAGGACTTACATGTATCATATGATTCATAATCAAATGCTCTTAAGCTACCATCCTTGTGTAACTTAATCATGCATGTCTCATTTATATGGCCAAGATGAAAATGCCATAAATAAGATGGCTTTATGTTATCTGACTTGAGTCTCTTGGTATTAACTTTGTATATTTCCTTCCTTTTATCCAAAAAATAAATTCCACTATATATTTTACTTGAATAATAAAACACATTATACATATAAATAGAATAACCCTTATTCTTATTAATGGAAATATCAAAATCTTGTTCAACAAGAAAAGAAATTGATATAATGTTTCTACATAATGAAGGAACATAATAACAATCATAACCTCCTTGGAATTCTAATTCTTAATAGCATCTTTAGTAGTTTTGAGCATGTTGATTAGTTGTGCGACAGTGGATGAAATTTTGTTCATTTAATAGTTAAGCATGAAACCTGCAAAACTATCTCGAGAACTTTATAGAATCAAGTATATACTTAAATTTGTATCCATCATAAATATTAGAGATGTCAATCGCTCTATACATAGCCTATGCTAGATAGATAAAGTTCCCTTGACCATTTTGTACTTGAATGGTGCATTTGAGATCTCATATCTCTCAGTCCTACTTCACTCCTTAAATAACTCTTTGAGATGCAATAGAATAGTTGGAGCATCCATATGCTCATGTTATTTTTGTAGCTTAGGAGACAGATGCTAGTATAATACATTAAGCAACACACATGTCCTTTATATGCTTTTGATATGCCTATTACACATTGGCAGAAGCATCATCAACAGGGATTATGGGTACTAGTTTCTCAATTACATAATTTAGCTTTTCACTCCTCAAAAAAATTTTAAGGTTTCTAAGCCAATCTATATAATTAAACCTAGTAAGCTTACTAGCCTTAAGGACGGATCACAAGTTTACATTTGTAGACATTATGGTGATGATGCTACATGTTAAAAATTAAATCACATTAAAGTATGATTATATATATGTATGCAATAATTTTGAGGTCTTTAAAAATTATACATTACTCCTAATATCTTATTACGAATCAATAGCCCTCATTAATTGATCTGGGAAAGCACATTAGAAGCTCTCTTAATAGGTTAGTATCTATTTTTGTTAAGGTTAAAGCCTTAAGCATCTCATCAAACCTAACTATTAACTAAATGGTAGCCAAATCATATGCTAATTGCATCATAAGGTTATCAACACTTGATGCATATGTATCACATACATGTTTCCCCAATCTCGCATTATGATTATTAGCCTTGAGTATGCTCAACAAACTAATAACCATGCTAAAATGGACCCATTAATATGATTTAAACATATCTAATATAGCATGGGCTTGAGTATGTTTAACAACCCAATACTAAAGAGAACTTTATTTTAACTCATGTGTAAAGGCTTGCAAGTCTTATATTATTGAGGGATTTCTTCCAATTAAGTCTCACCATTCACGGTTGGTGCATGCTTTGTCATGCTTACACATATTTAATCATATTAAATCACTCATTCATATTTTATCACATTAAATATATATTTCCTAGTTATGGCTTTTACTACATTGATTTCCAGAGCCAAGGAAACCAATTGGGCCAAACCCTAGGTGGTATGCATGAATTACAAACCTAAAAAAAAATAAAGAACACTTCTAACTATTTCTTCTTGGACATCCTTGGTTGACCTTCTTCTCCATTTTGCTCTATATATTTCTTCCTCCTATTCTAACACTAAGTAATAAATCATATATAATTAATAATACCTCATATTACATGTAAGGGGAGTTAGATGAGAAGTACAAAGAGAAATAAGAGAAAAGGCTAGGACACATAGGGCCAATTTACCAAAGAAAAAATTCATGCAATGCAGATCAAACATATTGGTCTTAAGCACATAACTAGTTATCATGACAAATATACACCCTTAATATGCATATATAATGCATCACATGCATCAAATATTAAAAATATGGATTACGATTGATTTTTAGAATTAAAACACTTAAAAAACTAGCTTGGGTTCATTATTTTGATCAATCACATTTCATGCCTAAACATAGAAAATCAATCATATTAATCATGCAATTAAATGTTAATTAATCCCATTAAAAATAATTAAACCACATTTCCATGTTCATTTAATTTTAAATATTTTAGAATTAAAATAGTAAAAATACATAAGCCAAAAAATTAATACCTTTTATACATACAGGAGAATAAGGCATAGAAGATTTAGCCTTATCCTAATCTTAATTTGATAACACTTATCATGATCAAATTAAAATAAATCATATCCCTTTAATTAATTTAAAATCCCAATCATATCAAAAAAATAATTTAATTTAGGATTGTAATCAAATTTCTACAAAAAAAAAATAATTTTAAAGTAGAAATTTTGGCAAATATATCATTATCACCATAAATTTGAAAATTGACCAAATAAATCAATAATTAATTTAATTAATCAAATTAATTTTATCATGATACATGAAATACATTGCCAAAATCACAAAATCCAATCATATTGAATTTTATTTAAATAAAAATTTCCAAACAGTTATTCACAAGAATCAAATTCGAGTTGACCGCAAAACTGTTTGTGACTTAAACTGTGGAAATAGATCCAAACCACTGAGGATCACTTCTAGTAGCCATTGGCACATGTTTGGATCAATAATGATCAATTTAATTTGAAAATTCCCTTTGAGTCATGAAACCCATGGAAAACTTAAGTTACAAAATTGAGCATTAATAGAAACAAAAACATAACAATCTTGACATTAAAGGAAGTTAATCAATCCAATTGTTTTGCAAATGATTATTACCACTTGGAAACATTTAACTAACATCATAAATACCACATATCTATGATATATTAATTATAAAAATATTAAAAATCAATTAAATCAATAAACACATCATATGTGACCAAATCAGCTAAAAACCATTTTAACCGAAATGTTCAATTTAATCATTTTTTGAAAATTTTCAATTTTAATTTTTTTATGCAAATATGACCTGAATAAAAATCACATTTTAATTCATCATATTTCAGATAAAACCATTCAAAAATAAATTTAATGAAATTTTTCAAAAAAATAAAAATTTTCACACTTCCCTATGCGCATAGGGAGAGTTTTCTTCCTTTATTTTGATTGAACATTCATGTATAGAACCAAAAAATCCAACTTTCATATGCCAAATTCATACTTAATCATATTAAAAATAAATTTGAACATTAAAAATCAAATCAAGACTATAACACTCGATAGTCTCGGGTTATGTACAGTGGACTCTAAGGCTATGGATAGTGACCCTTCAAGGATGAATAAGGTTTTCTTACTAATCATAAGTATATGAAGGGTTTAGGTTAGGTTTACATTTTGGTACGAAAATAAGGTTGATTGGATAGTTAACAACTGATCAGAAGTAATATTGCAAATAGTGCTTTCCTAAAGGGTGAATAGTAACTTTAGGACCTGAGTCATACTAACTAAATAGAATGAGAGTAAATATTATAAAATAATTTTGGGTAAAGTTTGAAGTAGAAATGAAGTCATTTAAGTGGTTAAAAATGCAATTAAAGTTTTATAGTTGTATCTCGAAAATAGTGACTTAGTTCAAGCTAAACGATAAAATAATCAATTTGTGATCGAAATGACCTAAGAATAACATGACATAAAGCTCAAAAATTCTAAATAAGATAATGGTAGTGGAATTAGAATTTTCTAACATCAAGATGTAATTTAATAGAATTAAATGAGAACATAAGTGTTTAATTAAATTAGCTCCTCTCTATTTTTAATTACAATTTTCTCAAGACATTTGAATTATGAATTTTCCTAATTAATGATATAAAAAGAGAATTAAATTGACATACCAAAATGAAATAATTAATTTTTAGAAGAGAAAAAGGGTTAGATTAAATGTGAGCCATTAGATTAACTAAGTGGCTCACATCTAACCCTTGATTCCCTTATATATATAAGAATTCCATTTGATTTAAAACACTTTAAGCATCTCCTTCTTCTTCATGGTGGCTAACGCCATTGATGCACCACGCTCTTTCTTTCCTCTTTTTTCTTCCACCACTAATTCACACACACACAAGCTAGTTTTCAACACCAAATTAACCTCCACCACCTCTAAATAATTATTCTTAGAAGAAAATCACAAAAACAAGGCCAATTTTAGAGCTTTACAACTTAGGTGAATAGTGCCAATTTTGTGTGTAAGTGCTCAAATTCATTGTTTTATATTCTTTTAAGATGTAATTTAATGCTAGTTAGGTGTTTCTACAATCAATTTTAAGTTTGGAGTAGAATAGGAATTTATATGAATTTTTCTAACCTAAAATCTATTATGTTTGCAGAGAAAAGTGTTAAATTGCAAGGGCAAGGGGAGGAAAAGGCTTAAAGAGCCTAAGTTGATGCCAATTAAAGTGTTTGTAAGTATATTCAATGATTTATATGTTAATTTGTATAATTTCCTAAAATTCAAGTGTGTATGCATGTATATGTTTAATGTAACATATGTATGCATGATTTTACGCTTAATTCATAGACCAATGGTTTTAAATAATTATTTAAAGCATGTGTAGAATGGGAAATAGATTGTAAAAGAATGAGAAGGTGTTTGATTATGTATGGTCAAATGGTATATTATGCATGAAAGTGATGTATATATGTGTTATAATGATAATTATGACTTATGGAATAGTTAAATAGAGGAAGAAATGGTAATTTACTTAGAACTTAAATGAATGAGCAAAAGAGCTTCTATGGCTGAATGAGTGAGAGCATATGAACATATGTATATACGAGTATATTAAGAGTAAAGGTTATGAACACTAGTTACATAGGTTGTAATTGAAAGAAAAAGAATTATGTATCATGTAAGGATTTAGTTACGTTCAATTTGGAAATGATGGTGAGTAAAGTTAAAAAAGGAATGATCTAGTGGTATATATCTTAACATTATAACATAATGCATTATATGAGGATATAAAGTATAAACAAGTAATAATAATAGTAATTAGATTGGGTAAGTCAATAGGACACTGTTAAGGTTTATTAAAATGAAAATGGAAATAGTCTTTAATATGCTTGTGTGATAAAAGACTTGTACATGTGAAATTTGAATAAGACTTATGATAGCCCATATGAGTTAGATCACCTAGACTAAATAGGTTGACTAAACAACTAGGGAGTTTATTAATTGCTAGGACACTACGATGTCATACTATGTTAGTGTAGCAGTAGTAAGGTCCAGTAAAGCTACTGCATATGGTTGAGTGTACATATTAAGCTAGTGCAGTAGTAGTAAGGTCTAGCAAGACCACTACACTTAGTTATATAGACATACTATGCTGACATAGTAGCAGTAAGGTTTTGTGGAGCCACTGTACTCATATGTTATGCTAGTGTAGCAAAATTAAGGTCTAAGAAGGCCACTACGTAATTTTCTATAATGGTTCAGCTGCAGCAAGGTCCAAAATGTAGACCACTACACACTTAAGACACCTTCATGGTTAAGTTCTCGATACTTAGTATTAGGAGTTATGTCTCATGAGTATGGGTTGATTAAAGGAATAATAATACTAAATATAATTAAGTAAGAATAATAATAATGATAATATAATAATAATAATATAATAATTAAAGAAAAGGTAAGGTACATAAATAGGACTAAAAATATTTGTATGTATTTATATTATAGTTGCATGACATGAATGTGTGGTTTGACATATATATATTTTTGTATTTATTTTTTTTAATATATATTTCATTGAATATACAACTAAACATTATGCTTAGCATATTGTGTTTTGATGTGTAGGTAGGAGATAACCAATTGTTGTTCATCCTTAGCTTCGCAGTATAGTGATCAAGCCACTCCTTTAGGTATACTTTTTGTATCTCATTTCATAATGTATATTAGTATAGTGGCACTCATATGTAAGTAATGATATAAGGCCTAAACCATATTTGTATCAAGTTTTATAACTTAATAATCTCATGTATACGTAATGTAAATAAATATATATGTATGTGTAATGGCCTTATGGAAAATAATGATGTGATTTTGAATTATGTTGATACTAGATAATGTCTAGAATGGTTGATTGTGTTGAGAGGATCAGAAGGATCTAGAGTTAGGGATTGTTGAATATGTATATATAAAAGTGTATTTTCTGTAGGTTACTACTTGGCTAGTGTCTCCGGATAGCTGTTATGCTACTGGATTCTCAACATAAAAATCCCAACTACTTGAATTATGTTTTTAATTGGCTTAAATGTTTACACAGCAAATATTAAGCATTTAACCAGCTTTTAAATAAGAAGTCAATAATTAAGAAAATTATAGATGTGAAAACTAATGAATAAATTATATATGGTTGTGTGACATTTCTTATCCAGGTCCAACGGTTGGATCGAGTAAAGGGTGACACAAAAACACTCAAAACAAATCGAATTATACAATATCGCATATTATGTGTATCAACTATATACACAATTTTCACTTATTTTAAATTATTTATGAACCTAGCTCTATTACCAATATTAGTTTTTCTCGATGAATTATAGCAAAATTTAAAAAAATTTGAGAAAACTAACAATGGTTATGGACCTAAATGTTTTAAAATTTATCACACCAAAAAATATATTAGTAGCATTCAATCATTTACTATTTCAGTGATAATTATTGATTCCTTTCTAATGCTCTCCACATTAGGTTGTTGTAAACCATAATGATCCTCTTTAGGAACACTTTCAAGGTATTCTAAATAAGAAGTAATCAAGAGAAAAGCACAAAGAATTCTAGGTACTATTAAGAATTTAGCACAAATATAGAAAGGAGGAGAAAAATTGTGTTTTTGCTAAGTTCTATGCATGTTCTTCAATCAATAAAGATTGCCTATGGAGGCTAAAGCATAAAAGGGTTTATATACTAACAATTAACCCTAATTAGGTTAGGTTTTAATAATTAAAACTAAACCCAAAAGCCCTAAAAACAAGCCCAACTTTTGGGCCTAGTTAAAGGCTCCTACAAATAAGGCTTAGGGAGGCCCTATGCGCCAACAGCTCTCGCCCCATTTTCATTAATCCCATATGGATTAGATAGGCTCCATTTTAGATTAATTATAAGTCTGATTTAAGGCCCTTTTAACTCTTAAAAGGCCCAAAATAAATTAGATATAATAACATACACAAATTGGATTCAGCAAGGCTCAAATCCAGAAACCCTAATTTTAAGACCACTCTTTAACAAATAGGCCCCAAACCCACTTGCTTATTTCTTCTTCTCATTTCATCTTCTAATGATATCTCATTTCATTACAACATTCAATATTATTGAATCTTTTTTCACTTCATTAAGTGTGTGACCTTATTTTGAGGTAGCTTGGCAATACAGAGTGAAATAGAATTTTAGTTTAACTAGGACTCTAGATTCAATCTTATTGAATCAATATCAATGCTCCAATTGATATATCACTAATGTACAAGTCAAAAAAAGCATCTAGCCATGCAATCATGACTACCCAAGTGTCAAAAAGTCAAGTGGCTTGACTTAACCCTTACATATACAATTATAGTGCAATAAACTCCTTTCACCATCTTTTTTATCCTATCCACTTTAGAGTATAGACTTATGTCAACTCAAAGCTTAACTAAGTATGTCTAATTAAGCCCTAAACATATTGTTCTAATAATTTCACCTTTATTCCAAAAATTACTTTTATGAATCCCATTCACACATGGCATCTTACAGCCAAAGATTCTTAAATAAAGATTAATATGAGAATTGTGAGATAAACTCCCCACTATAATCTAGGGTGGTGAATCCTGTCTTGATTATTACCTTATCTTCAAATATTTCATGCCATACCCAAGCACCTCACTATGTATACTTTTTGTTCAAAGTAAAAGCTTTGGAATCAAAGTATGTCAATCCATATTTAAGATAGTTAGTGATCTCAAGTCTAAAGATAATTACATCACTGTTATAATGAGATACTTTCACTAACATTGATTAAATATACATGTGAAGATCTCATGGTGGATCTCTGATATACTTACTTCCCAAGTAAGCTCTATATGTTAACTCCTAATGTCTCTATGCTTACAGCTTATCAGAACTACTGCTTAATCCAATCAAAAAGTATAGCATATATTGATTTATCCACATTAACAATGTCCTATCTTGTTAATACTATGATCAGGGATATTTAGGTATATCACATTTGCATGC
>CANXYI010190330.1:0-19336 GCA_948208565.1 Hura crepitans
AACACCTTTAATTGTAAGAACATCAAGAGAGATTATAATATTTTTAAAGAGAATAGTTAGAGTGAATAGTAACACATCTTTGAGTAAGAGCTCTTTTCTTTGATTTTATATTTTTCTAAGGTTCTTTAAGTGCCCAAGAAGGGTTATATTAAGTTGGTTTTGAGTTTGGTTATATGCATAATTTTCTATGGATTTTTATAGTTTATTTTATGTTATGTTTGTAGAGAGAAGTGAACAAGGAAAGGAAAAGAAAAAGGTGTGAAGAAACTTTGGTGGTGTAAATAAGCTCAATTGTAAGTGTAATCAATAAATTATATGTTGTGTATGTTGAATTCTCAAATTAAAGTATGTGTATATGTGTGTAGTAATGGATTTATGTATGGATATGACCATGTAATGGGTGTTTTTTATGTTATAAGGTTGTAAGCATGCTTAATTATGTGTTAATGTTAAAATAAATAATTAGTTATGTTTAAATCATCTCATGGCTAATATAATGCATTAAGTATGCCTAATGGTTATTATATGTGTATAGCATGAATTGCTTATGTGAACTTGTGAAAGGATATAATATGTATGCTAGTAAGTATATCTACGAGGAACCTAGTATGGGAAAGAATAAATTGCTAATGAATTTTGGTATGGCCAAAATTCATATTGCTTGTTAAATAGATGATATGGGCTTTAAATGATGGATATGTATTTGCGTTGTCCTAATATGATGTTAAAATAGGTTATGTGAGTAAAGTGTGCAAAGTTTGACATAACTTGAGTTTTAAGCTTAAGCATAGCCTAATTTTGATTTATAGACATGGCATATGTAAGTATCATGCGTAAGAAATATATCATAGATAAAGTATAAGAGATACATATTATATGTGATGAGATAAGTATGGCCTAAAAGTATAAAGCTATGTTTTCAAAATGCATGAATGTGTCATGTACGTGATGAAATACTATATAGTGTAAGTGTTCATTTAAATATGTTTTGGTATAATGGATATGGTTGGTATGTCTTTGTGGCAAGATATATGGAAAGGAAAAACTTTGAGGTGAGGGTCGAATGGCTTACCATATAGTTATGTGGATTTTTGCGGAAAGAATAGGTGTGTACTTATGATAAAGTTGTAAAATGGCATTGTGTGGTAAGAATAGAATGAAATTTTTAATTGTTAATAACTATGATGCAAATTATAGATGTAAAAGGATTTTAATGTGAATGTAATAATAATGTGGCTTTAATTTCACAATAAGGTCATGTGTTGACCAAAAGGCTAATAAAACTCACTTTAAGCTATTTTAAGAAGTTGAAATATAATATGGTGATAGTTTATATGATTAGACAACCTAGATAAGATAGGTTGGCTAGTCAATTAGGGATGTATAATAGTTGTTAGGGTATTATGGTGCTTGCCTAGGCTAGTGTAGTAGCCATATAGGTCTATGAAGCCATTGTACATAACTTAGGCTAGTGAAGCAGTCGTATAGGTCTTTAGAGCCACTACACATATCTAGGCTAGTGTTGTATTCATATAGGTTCTAATAAGCCACTACATAAATACCTAGGCTAGGGTAGCAGTTGTATAGGTTCATATGGCCACTATACACACACACACCTATGATGGTGTAGCAATCGTATAGGTTTAGATAAGCCATTACACATACCTAAGCTAGTGCAGTAGCTGCATAAGTCCTTAGGGGCCATTGCACACACATATAGCCTATGTGGCTAGAGAGAGGGTCTTGTTATTTAGTTTTAGGTGGGTGTCTTATAAGTATAGGCAAAATAAATGTAACATAAGGCTTAAAAAGATTAATGTATATAATTATTAGACATGAGCAAAATTGACTGATATGGTAAGGTTTATACATATACTATTGTGATTATTATTATTTAGGGATGTTTAGCTTGTGTGCATGTATATGACTTCATTATGCTATGTATATTATTGCTTATGCTATATCTATTACAAGTATATAAATGCATATGGATATACATATAGTATATTGATTACACCACTAAGTGTATTGCTTAACGCATCATTATTTTTACAATGCACAAGTCAAGGATAAGATTAAAAAAAAGCCTCATACACAATAAGCAGATCAAGAAAAGATTTCTTTTGGTATTTTGTTTATCATTGTATATATTATGTGATATGTCATGGTATGGGCCCTCATATTATCTATAAAGAGATTGGGCCTAAACATATTTTGTAAATGGTTTTGTAACTCTTTTATTTAAGTTTGTAAACATATTTAATGTATATAGATGTTTTTATTTTTGTATGACATCTCTTCTTTATTGTTTATTGATGGAGTTTGAGATTTTGTGTTTTGAGTGATTAGAAGGATCATAGAGTTAAGTAGTGATGTTCAATTTATATAAAATTATAGTTTCTTATAGGTTTTATTTTAGGATAGTATTCCCAAAAGTCATTATGTTGCTAGATTTTTGACATGAGGGCCCTAATAGTATATCCACAAAAATAGTTTTCGATAATTCATATTTTTATGGGTTTTGTAAATTGTAAGGATGATTTTGAAAACAAGGTCTTAAATTATAACAATTTTCTATAAGTTTGGATATCATTTTATGTGCCACTCCTCATTTGGGTCCTACAAGTGGATTGGATAAAATGTGTCCAACACACACACACACTATACATAAACACACAGATCATCATTCATTTTTTGTTATTTACATCATTTTAGTATAGATATAAGACATCATCTCTTTACAAGTTGCATGTGATACAACATTATACATATATAGGAATTGCATATCATTTATACAACAGAACTTTTAATATAAAACCATCTAGAGAAACTTTCTTTATGCTATTATCCATCGATACTTTTTGATGCAGTAATTAGCTTTACCTTTCTTCCTAATAACCCTAAACATATACCTACGTGAAAGAAAAATCTTGCGCTGAGCATAATTGCTCAGTGGTACAAACACTAGTTAAAACAACTTATCAATAGTCATTTCAACTAGTTATATATACATGTAAAGCACTAGTACTAAAAATGAAATATATAATGAAAATGATTTCACATATAATGCCAATGGTGGTATAAAACATACTTGATATTAAACCTATTCATATGCTATTTCATCTAAATTAAAACACAATTATACATACTTACAAGTCATTCAAATGAATCATAGATCATGTGTGACACCCTCTACTTGATCCATACATGGGACCCGAATAGAGAGTGCTCACACATACTGATATTTTATTTTGCCATCAAAAGCTCAAACTATTCAAAACTTTTATTAACCAAAATATTTTTTTTTCTTAAGGAGTTTTAAAAACTCTAAAAACCATTTGGCATGCTTTTTAAGTCAACTAATTAGGGTCATCATGTTAGAAATTTGGCAGTATAATGAATGTACCAGGATACTATCCCAAATAGTAAACCTATAAAAGGAACACTTCTATAAACTCATATCAACTCTATAAACATCAATAGATCCTCCTGATCCCCCAAATTAGTACACAGCATAAACATTTAATCTATATCCATCATGTCTCCACTCCATACATACCTTAGCCATAACTTAGGCTATTCTCATATATCCATAATTATACTTTGCATTTTGAATCTTAGATCACATACAAATTACTCTCTACATTAAGCTTACTTTCACTTAGTCTAATCCACATCAATAACATTGCTAGGTATATTATATAGATAATTACATAACTTACGAGGGCTTTAAAATCCACACAAATTATATTTAACTTTGAAACTGATTACATTTACATACATGTTTCTCTCAATGGGTTTACCTTAAGGTCTCAAAACTGCTCCTAATGCAATTCTTCAAGCGACTTCCTGTGTTCTTCTAGCATCTTTCCCTATCAACTGCTTTTATCTATGCATGAGCAAAAAAGCTAGTACACTGAGTGAGATGCTCAGTGGTGTATTTAATGGAATATACATACACATATACTTTTAAGTAGTCATACCCATGTAGATACACAAAAAATTTTAATGCATTTATTTCAAATGCCAACTTAAATATACAATTTTTCATTTAATTTAATTATATGGATTATCATTCTTTACAACATACAATATGATCTTGTGAGCACACATGCAGATTTTAATATGGTATGTCACAAAAACAACCTTATAATATGTTTTTATAACCAAACATGCCTTTGAGCATAAATATATCACAGTGTACTTATATTGAAATAAAAGTAATGCGTAAGTCATAAAAATTAATATAATAGGAATTATGGTTAACTTGCACTCTAAGCATTATCATAACATAATTATCTTCATATGCATAAAATAGACATGTATAGGTTGTAATAAGGTCCATAGGCATTAACAAGCATATGGTGTATCATACATGCATATTATGTCATCATAAACATATAAACACCTTAATATTATGCCTACCACACCTATAGTCACAATTGCACATATTCAGTTTACACATTGCCTAAAATGGCATAACCACATACATGGCACATACTAGCATTATGGTATAACTGAACTCATGATCACATATTTTAAAGTCTTTACAATGTTTAACATATGCCTATATCAAAGAGACAACCATCCAAGGCTAGATAGTGAATATTGTTAGCCCGAAGGCCTTACACTGAAAAGTGCTAAAAATGTTGCACTCGAAAGTGCTAAAAACATTAGCCCAAAGGCCTCATATCTACAGATACTTAAACACATTAGCCCATAGGTCTCGTACTCAAAAGTGTAAAAACATTAGCTTAAAAGCCTCATGCCCGTCGACACTTCACATTGACCCGTAGGTCTTATACCTGAAGGTAAACATTGCAACTGTAAGTCCTAGTTGACTAGTCAACCTATCAAAACTAGGTTGTCAAATCGTATAGGCATTATTAAATTTGTTGTTTTACCTCATTTTAATAATTTTTAACAAATAATCTTTTTTTTTGTCACCTAACATATAAACTCATCACATTAGCCATTTTTGCACATTAGCAAAGCCTACACATCATGCCCATAGCATATATCATATGATTATATCACATTGCCATCTAGGCTCACACAAGCTTAACATCACATAAATGTTACATTTCTTAGGTGCAATAGTTTTAATATTGCATTTAGCTTTACACTTTTATTACATGCCATTAAATTCATTTTAACATGCTTTATTCATATTCATGCATTTCTTAGCTATCATTTACATATAAGCATGGTTCAGGTCTTATACAATAGTAAAGGAATGCATGTTCTCACTTATAGCCAAATAAAACAAATTAAACTATTCGCATGTATTCCCATGCCCAAAAATCATGCATTATTCAGCCAACACAAGCACAAGGCCATTAATTCATATGCATTCATTTTCATAAGCTTTATTATCAAATAATAATGTCATAAGACATATATGCATCTATATTCTCATTAGTTCCTTAACTTGCCATTTATAGCACTAATAGGCCTTATATGGCATAACATACATCTACATACACTTCTTATTTCAATCATATTTAATCCTCATCATTATCATGCCTTCACACCTTATAATGCCTAATTCATCATGCACTTTCATAAAGACTATGACTTGTATCCATACACCAATTTACACCCAATATTGGCATTTATTGATATTAGTCACATAAAGCCTCATTACATGGAAAAAGTCTATATTTATGTCATATGTGGCATTTGATCACTTCCATATGCACACACTCATTCATGAAATTACATTAAGGCACACACAAATGCATTTATACCTTAATTCCACATACATTGCCCACACATTCACTTTAGGCCATAAATGACTCTAAAACATGTCATTTCCACATTTGAAGCATTCAGTCACCCATATATGCATACACACACCTATTTAATCATATATATACTCATATAAGTCCTTTAAAACCACATTAATCCATATTTGCATTTCTAACTCTTATCATGGCATATTAACTCAACATCAACCTCTGTAATAAACATGAGACATTCAGCCTCTACTAGCCACACATATATCACTCATAATACATATTCATTTCATCTAACATTACCATGTAACAATATTTAACTAACTCATGCATTAAACTTCTAATAGCCATTAATGCACATAATGCCATAAATGCACATATTGAGTTTCCAAGCATTTTCATCCATTTTAAAGTGATTACACTATGCCTAAATATCATCACACTTCAATCTCAAGTTGTGCACACATAAGCACAATTACCCATTAGTATGCAAGGCACATGCCACATGCATAACTTGAACATTCAAGTGCATAGTGCATGCACTTTCACAAAATAAGCACCACGTAATCATGTACACACACACACATGACACATATTTATACACCACCAACATTTTTAGGCATTAGCACATGTATAACACACATATTCTTGTAATTCGACATACCAACACATATACATTTCATCGACTACACATGCCCATTCACGTGTGACTGCCATTTTTTGAGCCTATCTCACTTTTGATGTGCCTTCCCTTCCTGCACCACCTTTTCTAGTTCTTTAAGTTCTAGCACTCTGTAGACAACACTGGTGACATTCCCTTGTCTGAATTTCTAGGCAAAAACTAGACTTAATTAGAATAAACTCTCTTCTACAAAGTTATACCCCTATGTGATACCTTTCATAAGAATTTAATTTCATATTATTTGGACCTTTATAGAAAAAGTTATGGCATAATGAATAGAGATTATTCCTTACATTCTCAAAATTCTATAGGCAATGTAGATACCTCTATTAATACGAATTTCTAGGCAAAATCTAGGCCAAACTAAGAAAACTTCCTTCTACAAACTTATAACCCTATATGTTAGCTTTCACGTGCCACTAGTTTTACATTATTTTGACATCTATATAGAGAGTTATGGCCAAAAGATTCTTTGCCACTCCTAGAAAAAAATAGATCCAGCCCTAACCAGAAATCCAAAAATCATTCTCCCAATTCAATTTCCCCCTTAAAATCAGCCACATTCATCTCTTCTAACACTCCAGTAGTAATTCCCCTAGTTCTAAGTCTTCAATCAATTCAACAAACAAAAATTAATTAAAGAGAATTCAAACAAAGGAAGAAGAGGAAAGTCTACTTGCTTGTATTTTTTTTGCTCTGCTACAACAATCGCTAGGCTGGTGAGAGGGCGTTGCCAAAGCTAGTCACTACCATGCTCCGCCTTGCCTCTGGCTAGCCATTACTACCCCTCGCTCTTCCTCTTCTTTCATTCTTTTCCTTCTTTGTTATCTTGTTTTTGCTATCCTTCTTTTCTTTTTCCTATTTCTTTCTCTTTTTTTCATTTTATTTCCTTAATTTTTATAATTGCCACCTCACTTTTAATGTGGTAAATTTCCACTTTACTCCTTCTTCTTTTGTTTTTATTTTAATTCAGCCTCTCCATCTTTCAATTCTTTTAATTATTTCAAATTTTCCCCCTTAAGTTGCCATCACACCAATTATTATTAATTTCCATACTTATCTTATTTGATCATTCTTATGTTATTATTTTTCCCTACTAAAGGTCTCAAGCATTTAGAAATTACATTTATTGCCTCGAGCTCTGAACTCATGCCTCATTAGGCATTAAAGTTCCTCTTCACACCTCGGCTATCCTACCAATAAAACACTAACATATTTGTGGCGTCACATCATGAATCTACTATCATTAACTTAAAGTTGTGCACCATATTATATGTCTTAAGTTAACATTTAAACATGTAAGTAAGTTTATGTCATAGACATAATAGTTTATAATATATCTTCCTTGTTCATATTATACACATTTCATAGGTCTTAGATTACCTCATCATATCTTAACTATATTTACCAAATCAAAACATACACACACACGCAAACACATAGGTGCACATAAGCGCACACACACACACACCCATATATATATATTGCATGCATTACCTGCTAAGTAATCATTTTTCATTAGCATCATACATAACCAATTCATGCAAGTGGAACCTTATATAAAGTTTTTACATTAAGCATATATAGTAAGTGCGTACACATGTTATTAAAGCCAAATGAAAAACATGAACTTACATCTAAAATATATGTCATATTTTTAGATAATTCAATTATGTAACCGTTCATTTACTTTTCATTTTTATCCTCATAAAATTGTTAGGCCCATTTCTTCCTAGACATGGTGGGATACTCAGATGAAAAGACTAACAAAATAGCCAAAGCTATAACAAAATAGCTAGAGATGTAATATAATAGCCAAAGATATAACAAAACAATTGAAGTTATAAGTGAAATGTGATATCCCTCCTCCCAATGACCAAAGTCACCGATGTAAGAGTGCCACATTATGTGCCTTAAGCATCGAATACACTATATGATCACAATCCACATCCATATAATGACCTTTACACATCACAATCTCATATTGCATTCTCATCACATGTTCTTATTCATTCACAAAACTCATCACAATAAAAATGTATATGCAAAATCTGAAGAAAACTCATAATAGTTAAACATTCAAACTAATATGTTAAAAAGATATAACTTTACAAATTGAAAATTAAATCCTAAAAATGCCTACAAAAAATTGAAATAAAAAATAGTCTTTAAAAACATGATAAGGTGTGCAAATGAATGCATGCTCCTAAATAGCTATAAATATCCCTCATGAAGTACCTCTTTTGTCAAAGCTCATCTATAACCTACGGATGGAAAACCAATGCATTGAGTGAAAATGCTTAGTGGTGTATAAACAACTTTGGTTTATCACACCACCATCACAACATATAGTATATAAACTTGAAGTAACATTATCAACATACAAAGTATCATATACATCCATACATGATCTTTACTAAACTTACATCACAAGTTGATCACATTAAATTAGTCCATACTTATATTTATGTCTCGCACACATGCTTATCTTTGTCACATTTTAGTGAGCTCATAATATTTCATTTATGTTAGATTACTTTAGTTAAATTAGCCCAATGTACACCTGACTATTATAGTCTACATAACGGGTATAGTGTATATGTATTATACTCAAGCTAATTTTATGCAGTTGTACCCCATCACATCACAATTGCTCTAAAGAGCCATAGTTGCTTTCAAAAATCATAATTAAAGAAGTTACAGTACTGTTACACAAAACCCTATTGGCATGCCAACTTATCCCATTGTTATCAACAACCTAGCCATATATGGCCATGGTTTATTTATTACAAGTTTAACATGTAAATTATCACATTATCTATTACAAAATAAGTTGTCACATAATTACACATTTTACCCATTGATTTTTCATCAATCACATTATTCTTAGCTTCATCAAGGTATCTCATGTCACTTAATTAGACATAACTTCATCACATGTTATGGCTTCACATGTCTTATGTCTTATACTCAACTCATTTATAGTTATTCATGTAGCACATATATCACTTCTCATGTATCATCACACCATATTAGTCTAGTTTTCAATTACTGCACCATATTATTATATAGACTTATTGAATCAAATCGCATATTCATCTTGGCGACTTAGGTTTATTTAAGACACATTTAGCATATAATTTCTCTTCTCATGCATTCAAGTTTGAACTCAAAAATCATGCCTAAAATATGCCAAATTTTTATACATTATATGTCCCAAATATAGTGCAAAGTTGTTGTAGAAATCCAATTGAAAATGGTTTACAAAATTATTGAATTTTGTAAATGAAAAACAGAAAAAGTTATGCTAAAAATAAAGGGTCACATGCATTTATGGTTGTGATCCCATGATTTTTCTAGAGACAAATGTTTTGGCTCAAAGGGGTCACGACTATGAGGCATGTTCTTTTATTGAAAACATCTCAAATTTTTTACAAAAATAATAGTAAACTTGCCCAAATTTACTCCAATACATGTCAAATCACTTCCAATTCAATTCTAAATTAAAATGTAAGTATTTAACACATTTTCTTGCAATTTGCACAAAAAATTACACAAATTTCACATAATTTCATCAATTATATCCAAAATATAGTAAAAACCTAAATACTATTAATTATGTTGAAAATCATGGAACAAACTCAAATTTGCCTATGCACATGCTGTTTTATGAAGTGTATAACTATTCTAGACATGCACTCTTTGATTGCAGCCTTTCCTTTGGCTTTTCACCTTCTAGCCTCAACCTCTTTTTCTTCTTCTTCAACATAACATAAGTAGAAAATAGCATACAAACACATGAAAATGCACTTAGAAGTAGCAACAACACTTATGCATAAGGAATTTTGATGGTTTGATGAATTACCTTGCAAGAATTAATGAAAATGGTTTCTCTATAACTTTAGAGGAAAAATGGCTAAGTAAGTATGTTGATCTGTTTTCTCTTTAAAGTTAACTGTATTAAAAAAAAGGGCTATTTATACCATTACAAACCAATGGATAAAATTTATCCATTTAAATTCAATCCAACTGTCCATATAGGTTTATTACTCCTTTTCACTTACAGTCCTCACAAAAATAATTTTTATGCAATTAAGTCCTTAGAAGTTCAAAAATCCAAATTTTAATTATTTTTATGAAAAATTATTTATTTTAAAATCCTATAAATATTTTTATTATTTTTCTCATGCATGCATATGCATAAATTATTTTGTTAACACTTTCCTCTAGGCTATATATGTGGGGTGTTATTGTAACGCCTATAAGTCGAAGTCTCATGAACAATACCACCATGGCATGAATAATGCTCCTCGTGCGTCGAGGCACTTTAATAAGGCTAAAAAGGGGTGTATTGGTCATAAAACTTTAACAAGCAAGAAAATGGATAAAATGAAATAATTTAAAAATTTAGCACAACCAATAAATTATTTCGAGTTAAAAATTAGTGAATAGTGACATAAAATGAGATTGTAATGGGACAGCCCTAGGATATGCCCAGACGAACCCAAAAATAGCATACCTAAACCTCAAAAAATCCAATCTACAAGGTGATGAAGGAATTTTAATTTTTTGAGACCATTTGATATTTATTTGGAATATTTTATTTTAGCGGGTCAATAGTAACTATAGTTGCCGATGAAATTTTGACTTAAAATTTTAAGAGTCTCTTAATGGCACTAATCGAGGATTTTTAAAATTAAAATGACTATTTTTAGAGGTCTAGAGAAATTACTATAAATTCTTGAAGTTTAAATGAAAACTACAAGAATATGGGTCGTTATATCGCCAAGTGGCACGATATGAGCCATCGACCCCACTAATATATAAGGATATGCACATATGGGGGTGCCACATATGCCAACCCACCTCCCACCCTTCTCTTTTCTCCTTTGGCCGATGTCATTCAAGCTTTCTCTCTCCCTTATTTTTTCTTCACTTGTTCCTTAATTCTAGCCCAATTCCTCCAAATTTTATATGTTTTTTGGCCTCAATAGTCTCCTAAAGCTAATCCCATTAACAAAAATTAGAAAAGAAGGATAGAAAGTGAGATTTTGATACTTGGTGATAGTGCCAATTTTGGGTGTAAGTAATCTTATCCCAATTTTTATTTTTGTTTTAGGTAGCTTAGGTAATTCTAAGAAATTTCATGGTTTTCGATTTCCATTTGGTGTTATATAGAATTTTTAGGAATTTTTCTAAGGTAAATTTTGGTTATGTTATGTCAAAGAGAAGGTGTTAAAGGAGAACCCCATTCAAGGCCTTGAAGTGGTGAAAAAAGGGTGTTTTCACACCTTAAGTATGTGGACTTGACTTAATTGATGTATGGCATGTGATTGTACATGATTTTGTATGTATACATGTGTATAGAAATGGTCAAACTTAGGGTTATGCATGGAATTGATGTTAATGGCATGAAAATAATCTTATATACATGAATTGGGTGAGAGAAACCAAGTGTATATATGTGTGCTATGTATGGCCAAATGGTATGCATGTATAGGATGTCATGTGTATGGCATGCTACGTGTGGTATTGACATGGAAATGAGATGGAAAAATCATGCTAGGAATATAAATGCAAATAACAATATGTGTTGAATGGTAATTTGAGGAATTATGACCTAAAGTGATATGTATTGGTGACATTGGAAATGGTGATTATATGTGTACAAATAATGGCATAAGGATGATAGATGAGTCGATGATGATTTTGGGATATAATGTTTGGAGGAATAATAAATTATGTTTGGAATGATTAGAGATATAAAAAACATAACTATAAGAACTGACCAAATGAATAGTAACCTAAGCAAAAATTACTATATGAATAATGATTTTGCAGCAAATGACCTAACATGGGAAAAGTGCATAAATGCACTAGAAATGAAAATATAAGTTGTTAGTGACATGACCTAAGATGGAGAATGAGTACTAACTATATAATTGAATAATGAATAATGACATGGCCCATTAGTTAGACACCCATTGGATAGGTTGACCAATCAACTAGGGAATTAGCAGTTGCTAGGCAGGTTGGTCCTTCGAGGGCCACTATTGTTTGATGTGATGGCAGGTGTAGCCACCGAGGTTTTGAGGTGGAACCTTGCATAATCAAGTATTGGGAGCTCTACCTGGGTTGATCCCTACTACCCATTAGCTTTATGTGGATATTAGGAGGTCCCACGAGGCTAATCCCTGCTATCCACCAATGTTGTATTAGAGACATTGATTTGGGATATTAGGAGGTCCCATAGGGCTAATCCCTACTATCCACTAGTGTTATATTAGAGACATTGATTTGGGGTATTGGGAGGTCCCATGGGGTTAATCCCTACTATCTGCCAGTCCGACATTTAGAGGTTCTAATAAACTGATCCCTACTACTAGACCAGGTAAGTGCAGCTATCGAGGCCCAAAATATAGGCCATTGCATAACATAGATCCTGATATCTGGTGTCCTAAAGTGTAGTCTATCTATCATGGGCCTGAATAACATTATACTTAAATAAATATAGCACTATTTGACTAGTAATAATGGCAATTGAATAGATACATGGGCTTAAATAATTCAATTGACCAAATAGAAAATGGATGGGTTACTTGCATGGCAAGGCATTGTAACTTACAACACAGAACTGGTAAAATAGTAATAATACAACATGAAAATTATCATAAGGCCTATTTTAGCTTGCTTGTGCTTCATATGTGTTACTATACTCATGACATGCATTTATTGTTTCAATTCTACCACTAAGTGTATACTTAACATGTCAGTGTTCCGATGCATAGGTCTTAGATGGGATTAGTTGTCCAGCTTCATCCAGTGTAGTGTAACTACTGCTAAGTTCTTTTGGAATATATTTTTTATACTTTGATGGTTGTTAGTAGAAAATGCAGTCATGTATATTGGGTTTAGAAATAGAGAATTGATGTATATTATGGATACATATGTAGATGTCTGTGTAATAAACTTTATGATCTATGTAAATATGAACCTATGATAAAAATATATGCTTGCTTAATTATTTGAGAACTATAGGTCTAAGACCCTGTGACTATTGTGTGATTATGGTTGATGCTAATCTGGAGGACCAAAAGGGTCTAAGAGTTGGGTTTACTATTATGATCATTATAGAAGAGTTTTTATACAGGAAAAATTTCTGGTTTTTCGCCCGAGTAGTCGTTATGCTACCTAAATTTTTGTAAATTGGATAACATACCTAAAATAGGATTTTATCAGTCTAAGATAGTTAGTACTAAGAGATTATCTGATAGTTTGGGCAATGCAAGAGTAACATGCTATCATAAAGAATAAGTTTATAAGTGTTAAATGAATGAGGCCAAGGGAAATCCACAGATGGGTAACCTATAGGAAGTAGTGCTCTTTGTCTATTTCCTTTGGGAATGGGTAGGGGGTGTTACATTTTGTGGTATCAAAGTAGGTTTAGGCATTACTAGGCATATTATACAATAGTGTAAAGGTCTAGGATTTTATATTTAGGTTAAAGCTACACTATATGAAGTTGATAAGTTATTTTCTTTATAATGATACAAGATAAGTGAACAGACCCCACCAAAATAGGGCGAAGAGGTAGCTAGTCATGCTCTCACCCCTATCCATGGTCCAGATGTGAGTGTAACCACACCAAAGTCAAGTGATGATGCTCATTAGCCACCACCATAGTCACAACCTCTGGCTCAAGCCTCATTAGCATTATGGCAGCAGATAATAGAGTTACTAAGGCATACTACTGCTCCACCACCACCACCTCCAGCTCCTGCACTACCTCCACTAGCCCTAATAGCATTACAAAAGAACTATCTAGAAAGGGTGAAAAAGATTAGGGTAGTTGATTTTCTAGGTGCATGGTAGGACAATTCTGTAAGAGTTGAATATTGGCTAGAGCGGACTATGAGGATTCTAGAGCAATTAGAGTGCACGGAGGAAGAAAGCCTAAAATGTACCATCTCTCTCCTCCAAAAAGAGGCTTTACATTGGTGGGACACAATATAGAGAAGGCAAGTAGTAACAGAGATCACTTAGGAGTATTTCCTAAAGGAGTTCTACAAGAAATGCATTCCAGAGTCCTATAAGGACAGAAGGAGATAAAAATTCCTGGAACTAAAATAGGGGTAGAGGTCAATGTCAGAATACAATAAGGACTTTACCCATTTGAGTAGATATGCTAAAGAGAATTGTAAGAGGTTCAAGAAGGGCCTTAATGTCGAGCTATAGATGTAGATTGCCACCATGAAGATTAGAGACTTTTCAGTATTAGTGGCTGTAGTATATAGCATGGAGGACATGATGCTAGAAAAAAAAGGGAGCTATTTCAGAGGAAGTGACCATTCACAGCTGGTCAGATGAGCTTAGGCCCAATAAGGGGTAAGAAATAGAGGGAGTTCTAGCCTGAACAATAGTCTTAGAGACAGTCCTAGAGGCAGGCCCCACCTCAGAGGTTAGGTTAGGCCATTTCTCCTAGGCCTTAACCGTCAAAGCAGGCTTTTAGTGCTCTAATGTCTATAGCTAGAAGTGTACCTCTAACATATGAAAGTTGAAATAGAAGACACTAGGGGTAGTGCTAGTAGAATTAGAGAGGAGAATGCTTCGTATGCAGAGCTTGAGACCACTTTCAGTGAGAGTGTCCCCAGAGGCAACCTGAGGCTGCATAAACTTCGACATCAGCTATAGTAGCACCCAGTAGAAGACCGAGATAGACAAGGCAAGAGCAGCCGAGTACTAGTTAGAGCACAAGATTGGAGGTTAGAGCTCTAGCACGGTAGTATGTTATCCATGCACAAGAGGAAGCTGAAGCACTAGACATCATTGCTAGTACATTTTATTTATTTAACCTGCCTGTGTTAGCATTAATTGATCCTAGTTCCACACATTCCTACATTTGCACCACATAAGCATGAGATAGAGGACTAAAGCTAGAGCCCATAAATTTAGACATTCAAGTGAACAACCTAATTGGGTAGAGTGTGATAGTGAACACAGTTTATAGACACTGTCCTCTGATAATTCAAGATCAGATATTTTTAGCAAATCTAATAGAACTTCCCTTTCAAGAGTTTGATGTCATACTAGGTATGGACTGGCTGTCAAAACATAAAGTAGTGATTGATTATGAGAGAAAAAGGTTGAGTTTACAAATGATAGATAGATAAGAGGTAATAGATATGAGTAAAAAAAATTCCTTATCCAATATCATCTCAGCCATTATAGCCAAGCAACTCATTCAGAAGGGGCATGAATCATTCATAACTCATGTGGTGGATACTAGTACCATATCACCTAGCCTTGATCAAATACCAATGGTATCAAAATTCTTTGATGCATTCCCAGATGAACTACTAGGATTACCACCATATTGAGAGTTAGACTTAGAGATTAAGGTATATCATGGCATAAACCTAGTGTCCACTACACCATATAGAATGGCACTAGCAAAATTGAAGGAGTTAAAGGTGTAGTTGCACGAACTATTTAAAGGCTTCATTAGGCCTAGTATCTCACCTTGGGGAGCACTGTATTATTTGTGAAAAAGAAAGATGGGTCGCTTCAATTATATATCAATTATAGGCAATTGAATAAAGTAACAGTCAAGAATAAATATTTGTTGCTTAGAATCAATGATCTCTTTAATCAGTTTAGAGGTGCCAATATCTTCTCTAAGATAGATTTAAGGTTAAGGTATCACCAGTTATGGATTAAGGAGAGTGACAACCCTAAGACTGCCTTTAGGATTTCATATGGGCATTATGAGTCCCTAGTGATGCCATTTGGGCTTACTAATGCCCTACTAGCCTTTGTAGACCTAATGAATCATATGTTTAAGCCTTATTTGGATCAATTTGTTATGGTGTTCATAGATGATATTTTGGTGTATTCCAAGACTCGGGAGGAATATGAGCAGTGCCTCAAAATTGCATTATAGACTTTGAGGGAAAGATAGATATATGTTAAACTGAGCAAATGTGAGTTTTGGTTGGATGAAGTAGCTTTTCTGGGTCACATTGCATCAACTGAGGGTATCAAAGTGGTCCTGAGTAAAGTTAAAGCTGTGTTGGAATGGAACCCTCCTAGGAATGTGACTGAGATTTAGAGTTTCCTAGAATTAAGAAGATATTATCAGAGGTTTGTAAAAGGTTTCTCGATAGTTACAGCTCCACTGACACGAGTGTTAAGAAAGGATGTAAGGTTTGAATGGAATGACAAATGCCAAGCTAGTTTTGATAGACTAAAAAAAAATGTTGACGGAGGCTTATATTCTTACTCAACCTAAACAAGGGAAAGAGTTGGTGATATATAATGTTTCTTCACACAATGGACTTGGTTGTGTTTTGATGGAAGAAGGCAGGGTGATTGCATATGCCTCCAAGCAATTAAAGCCTCATGAGAAGAATTATCCCATACATGATCTAGAATTGGCTGCTATTGTGTTTGCATTAAAGGTATGGAGACATTACTTATACGGAGAAAGGAGTTATATCTACACTGACTATAAAAAGTTTGAAGTACCTACCCACACAGAAGGAATTGAATCTTAGGCAATAACGATGGATAAAGTTAATCAAGGATTATGATTGTCTAATTGACTACCATCCAAGAAAGGCAAATATGGTTATAGATGCTCTGAGTAGGAAACTCATTGCCACCCTGAAGCTTATGCATGCTAAAGTGGAGTATACAATAGAAAATGCAATTTTGGCTGAGTTACATATTAAACCTGACTTTAAGCAATAAATAAAGGAGGCCCAGTTGAGAGATGAACAAGTAAAAGTTGTTAACAGGTGAAAGTTGAACACTAGGTTCCTTTTGGATTGTTACATCCAATAGCAATCCTAGAATGGGAAGAGGAGAAGATCACCATGGATTTTGTAATAGGGTTACCATTGACCAGAAGTAAATGTGACACTGTATGGGTGATAATGGATAGATTAGCCAAGATAGCTCACTTTATTCTAATAAGGATGGACTATTCCTTAGAGAAGTAGGCTTGACTTTATATTAAAGAGATCATATGACTACACGGAGTACCAATAGCCATCATTTCATATCGAGACCTGAGGTTCACTTTTAGATTTTGGAAGAAATTGCAGGAAGCATTAGGTACTCGATTGACATATAGCATAACATTTCACCCTTAGACGGATGGATAATCAGAACGGGTGATATAGGTATTGGAAGATATGCTACATATTTATGCAAAAGAGTTTAGAGGTAACTAGGATTAGTATATGTCATTGGCTGAATTTGCTTACAACAACAGCCACTAAGCTACCTTAGGAATGGCATCTTATGAAGCAGTATATGGTAAAAGGTGTAGAACTACCCTTTGTTAGAGTGAAGTGGGGAAAGGTAAGATTATGGGATTCAATTTGATTAGAGATGTAGAAAAAAAGGTTAAGATCATAAAAGATAGATTAAAAGCCTTTTCAGACCAACATACATCATATGCAAACTTAAAATAGAGAGATATAGAGTATAAAGTCAGTGAATGAGTATTCCTAAAGGTATCGCCATGGAAGAAGACGCTCAAATTCAGTAAAAAGGAGAAACTTAGTCCTAGGTTCATTGATCCTTATGAGATCACAAAATATGTGAAACCCTTAGCATACAAATTAGCATTACCTTTCGAGCTATAACAAATCCATGACATGTTTCATGTGTCGATGTTGAGGTGATACAGATAGAATCCATCACATGTGATAGCTGCAGAAGAGATACAAGTATAGCTAGAATTAACATATGAAGAAGAACCAATGTAAATCCTAGCTAGAGAAGTAAACTAGTTAAGAAATAAGTCAATCCCTCTCGTCAAGGTGATATGGAAACACCACAATACCACAGAAGCCATGTGGTAAAATGAAGAGCAGATAAAGGCATAGTACTCACATCAATTCACAATAGGTAATTTCAAGGATAAAATTCTTTAAGAGGGGAAGAATTGTAACACTCGTAAGTCAAGGTCTCATGAATAGTACCTCCATGGCATGAATAGTGCTCCTTATGAGTCAGGGCACTTTAGTAAGGCTAGAAAAAGGGCATATTGGTCATAAAACTTTGACAAGCTAGAAAATGGACAAAATGAAATAATTTAAAATTTTAACAGAACCAATAAATTATTTCAGGTTAAGAACTAGTGAATAATGACATAAAATGAGATTGTGCCGAGACTGCCCTAGGATATGCTCGAATGGACCCAAAAATACCATACCCTAAACCTCAAAAGTTCCAATCTACATGGTGGTAAAGGAATTTTAATTTTTTGAGACCATTTAATATTTATTTGGAATATTTTATTTTAGTAGGTGAATAGTAACTATAGTTGTCAATGGAATTTTTACTTGAAATTTTATGGTCTCTTAAAGGAACTAATTGAGGATTTTTAAAATTTAAATGGCTATTCTTAGAGGTCTAAAGAAATTATTGTAATTCTTGAAGTTTAAATGAAAACTAGAAAAATATGGATCGTTAGATTACCACATGGCATGATCTAAGCCATCCACCCCCCTAATATAAAAGGATGTGCACATATGGGGTTGCCACATGTGCTAACCCACCTCCTACCCTTTTCTTTTCTCCCTTGACTAACGCCATTCAAGCTTTCTCTCTCCCCTATTTTTTCTTCACTTCATCCTTAATTCTAGCCTAATTCCTCTAAATTTTATATGTTTTTTGGCCTCTGTAGTCTTTTAAAGCTAATCTTACTAATAGAAATCAGAAAAGAAGGCTAAAAAGTGAGATTTTGATACATGGTGAATAGTGCCAATTTTGGGTGTAAGTAATCTTATCCCATTTTTTATTTTTTTTAGGTAGCTTAGTTAATTCTAAGAAATTCCATATTTTACTTTTCCATTTAGAGTTATGTAGAATTTTTAGGAATTTTTCTAAGGTAAAATTTGGTTAT